>JAASFV010000293.1:0-27371 GCA_023334015.1 Globisporangium paddicum
ACACACACACTCTGGTAGATGTTGGAACTCTTGGATTTAGACGTCAGTGCCCTAGTGGAGAGACTTGTTGGTGTCACTTGGCAGCAACCTGGAGTCTGGGATTCGAGTGGGTGCACTAGAGAGTGCCATACTGCTGTGTGACAGCCCCGTGGTGCCATGAGCCAGGCCTGTGCTCGGCGCATGGCGAGTCGCTTAAGCGCTACTGAGATCGCCATCAGGCCGAGGCCGCCCGCGTTCTGAGGTGTGAAGAACAGCGCTGGGTTGATTCTGTGGCGCGTCGGCTCGGATGACATTGAGGTGCCACAAGATTTGCTTTTGGATTCGCTCGAGCTCCTTGATCGTTGCTGGGCGGTTTCTCGTGCTGCGCAGTGAAGAGGACGGCGGCGAAGAGAATGGCATTGAGAATGGCTACTCAGCCGCGTATAGAGTTGGTGATTTGCATTGCTCGCAACTTCTCTGCTCTTTCAGACCAATTGGTGAGAGCTGTGTCGCCTACTCCGACTTGCGCATCCAAGTTCTAAAATGGGTGACTGAACTCGCGTTCTCCTGTTGCGTTGATTTGCGGCTCTGGGCGAACTGTGACTGATGCGCCTTCACCCGAGAATCCACGCCGCGAGCAGCTCCAGATCTGCGCGTCTCCCATCTTTTGTTGGTCAGGTATCAGACAGACCAGGCTGATTCCTCTGAGTCCAAACGAAATTGCCCTCCCAAACCCGGTTCGTTTTTGGACTTTGCGAAATAATGGATTTTTTTTCCACTAAATTCTCGGCAAAGTCCGAATGTGACCTAATAAAACTCTGCTTGTCAGGGGCTATTTCTGAAAAAAGCGAAAGTCCGATTTCGCACTTTTGAAGTGTCATCCGGTACGCTGCCAAATCCTCTTTGTGTGTCAGGATCTAATTGGTCAAAAATGTCAGCAGCTTCAAAAAGCGATCTCTGTTGTGAAAAAGGCTCCGGCTTCACCTTCAAAAGCGAAATCCCCCCTCTCTTCCTACGCGCAGCAAGCGGCCGTGGAAGGGAAGAAGCGTAGCTCTCTACACCACCAGACACCACCAGACACCACCAGAGAGATGCCGCTCCTGAAGGAGATCCACGCGAACGCCGCCGTGGCATGGAGCCCCGTGAAGCGCCGCGCGGAGCTGCTCGCGCTCGGCGCCAAGGGCGACGGCGGCGTCGGCTTTGAGCACAGCGGCGGCGAGTTCAAGATCGTGTCCATGGACTTCAGCGACCCGGTTACGGACATGGTCACGATCGGCTCGATCAAGACCCCGTCACGCTTCACGTCGCTCGCCTGGCGCGATATTGCGCGCCACCACGACACGCTTCCGTACGGCCTCGTGGCCGGCGGCATGGCTGACGGCTCGGTCTCGCTCTGGAACCCAAAGGCGCTCATCGACCAAGGCGCGGCGCCGACCGCCGACACGTCGCCCGAGATCGGCCGTATCACGCGCCACAAGGGCGCCGTGAACGCGCTTCAGTTCAACCCACACGAGGACAGCTCGCACCTGCTGGCATCCGGCGGCAGGTTCGTACCATACACAAGATACGGGCTGGCTTGTTTATCTATGGAACTTCTAACCGTGTGTGTATGTGCTGCAGTGACGGTGAAGTGTATATTATGTCGCTGGAGAAGCTCTCAAGCCCGGGCGTGTTCACGCCTGGTGGCCCAACGGCCCCGCAGCAGCAGATCAACGAAATCACAAGGTATGATAATGGCGTCACGCTTCATATAACCATCTATTACACGACATGCTAACCCCCTATCCGATGCATGTTTGCAGTGTCGCTTGGAACACGCAGGTCAACTACATCTTGGCGACGGGCTCGCAGAACGGGTCCGTGGTGATCTGGGACCTAAAGCAAAAGAAGCCTTGGTGCGAGCTGCGCGACCCGCAGCGCGGGACGATCTCGGCGATCGCGTGGAACCCGAACGAGGGGCTCCAGATCGCGACGGCCTCGGGCGATGATCAGCGCCCCGTGGTGAAGCTCTGGGACCTGCGCAACTCGACGTCGACGCCGCTCGCCGAGTTCCACGAGCACACGGCCGGCGTGCTCTCGCTCTCGTGGTGCCCAAACGACCCAGGTCTCTTGCTCTCGTGCGCCAAGGACAACAAGACGCTCATGTGGGACCTCTTCTCGCGCAAGTCGCTCTACGAATTCCCGTCCTCGGACAGCAATGCGGGCGCCCCCGCCATGGGCTCGGACCAGTTCTTTGGCGGTGGAGCGGGCCAGCGCCGCTGGAACGTGCAGTGGTCGCCCAAGATCCCTGCCGTGGCGTCCACGTGCACGCTGGACGGAAAGGTCCAGGTATGGGGGCTCTCGGGTGGAGGGGACCCAGCGTGCCGTCCACCAAAGTGGACGCGCCGCCCCGCCGGCGCCTCGTTTGGCTTTGGCGGCAAGCTCGTGACGATCGCGAACCCGAAGGAGCCCGCGACCCCCAACGCGGACCGCCGTCGCCTTGTGCACTTCCACCGCGTCGTGAGCGAGGCGCCGCTTGTTGCGGAGGCCGAGGAGCTGGATCGGTCGCTTGAATCCAAGGACTTTAACGGCCACTGCGAGCGCAAAATCGCGGGCGCGACCAACGAGAACGAGAAGAGCGTCTGGAGCTTCATGAAGATCCTCTTTGAGAAGGACGCGCGCCAGCACCTGCTGCTGCACCTGGGCCTGGACGCTGAGAAGATCAACACGCTCAATGCGCGCTTCAACCCGCAGGAGGTTGCATCTCCTCCACAGGTGGAGCTTGACCCGACTTCGACCCTGCTCAACCAGCGCATTGACGTAAGTGTGGTTGCTGTTGGTGATTGATGACCGAATTCTAATTTGTATTTCTCATTTGTATGCAACTTTGTGGAAAATTCGTAGGGTGTGGGTGCTGAAGACGTGTTCTCGTCCGAGTACCACGCGAATGGCGGGATTGCGGATGCCCCACCGGCGACGTCTCCGCTCGCAGATGTATCGGCGATCGCCGCGGCGCTCCCAGCCGCCGACGACACCAGCAAGCGTCTTGACTCGGTGCCTGCGCCGATCTACACGGAGCAGTCCGAGCAGATCCTGATGCAGGCGCTGCTTGTGGGCAACTTTGAAGTCGCGGTGAATTCGTGTCTGCACTACAACCAGTTTGCCGATGCGCTGCTGCTGGCATCGTGCGGTGGCACCGAGCTCTGGCTGAAGACCCAGCGCGCATTTTTCGCGCAGCAGTCGCGCCCCGTGATGCGCGTCGTCTCGGCAATCATCAAGAACGAGCTCTTTAGACTCGTGGAGGAGTCGGACCTCAAGGAGTGGCGTGAGACGCTCGCGATCCTGAGCACGTACGCTCAGAGCGAGGAGTTCCCGCCACTCTGTGACAAGCTGGCAGCTCGCCTCGAAGACGCTGGTGATTTGCACTCGGCCACGTTGTGCTACATGTGCGCAGTGAACGTCGAGAAGACTGTGAACGCCTGGGTGAAGGAGAGCGAGTTCGAGGCGCGCACCTTTGGCAACACGTTTGCGCTCCAGCGCCTCGTGGAGAAGGTCTCGATCTTCTCGCAGGCGGTTGACCAGCCAGACCAGTCCATGGGCGAGGCCGTCGCGGTCCGCTTTGCGGAGTACGCGTCTCTGGTACGTCGCGTTGCGCTCATTCTACCTGTGAGACTCTTGCTTTCGGTGTTGTGAGATCTAACGCCGTGTTATTCATTGTACGCGTTCAACTACAGATGGCTGCCCAAGGCCGCCTCGACATCGCGGCCAAGTACGCGCGCTTCCCGGATCTGAGTTGTGCGATCCTGAAGGACCGCATCTTCCACGCGGCTCCAATGCCAGGCTACCAGCCGCCACCGTTCCCGTTTGACGTTGTCCAAGTGCACGCGCATGTGCCACAACAGCAGCACCAGCAGCCAGTTCAGCAGCCTGCTCAGGGATACGGCAACCGAGCTCAATATGGCGTGCAGACCCCAGCTCCAGTTGCGGCAGGCGGATATGGAGCACCAGCGGCCACTGGCTACCAGCAGCCTCGTGTCCCATCCCCAGGCTACCCAGGTCGTCAGCCACAGCCTGGCTACACTGCTCCACAACAGCCAGGTTACGGTGCTCAGCCTCAGCCAGGATACCAAAACCAGCCTGCTCCAGTTGCTCAATCTACATACGCTGCTCAGCCGCAGCCAGGGTACGCGAACCAGCAGCCTGGCAACTTCCAGCAGCCAGGGTACGCAGGCCAGCCACCGCAGCAGCCAGGATACCAACCAGCGCAGCCAGGCTTCTCTTCTGGCCCTCCATCGAACAGCGGTCGTAACTTCGCTGGCTACAGTGGTCAGCAGCCGGGTGTCGGCTTTAACGCGAACCCATCGTCCATCCCCCAGGGCACGGGCGTGAACCCACTGACCGCGGCGGCGTCGCTGGTGTCGTCTCGGATTTCCACGCCGTCGGTCGACTTGGCGTCCCACATGAAGGATAGCTTCGTGAGCAGCGCGAAAAACAAGGAGCTCACGCTCAAGTACGGAAACTCGAGCACGGTGATGCTTTCGCCCGTCGCGAACACGCCGGTCAAGTCGTTCAGCGCCGAGACGGCGACGGGCGCCACGGAGAGCGTGGGTGCGCAGGACCTGCCGATCATCAACATGTTTAATGAGCTCTTTGCGCAGCTGCAGACGCTGCCACTGACCATGGTACGTCGTCTTGTGACCTTGTTGCTTAGCATTGGTCGTGACGAATTTGTGTATTAACCGTGTGAATACTTGTGATGTGTGACTATCTTAGATGGAGCAGAAACAGATGACGGAGATCCAGAAGTCCAAGGACGTGATGTTCTCGAAGCTCAACATCGGCGACCTGTCGTCGAACGTCGTCGCGCAGCTGCACCAGATGGTCGCATGCTTTGCGCAGCGCGACTTTGCGTCGGCGCAGAGCATCCACGCGGCGCTCACGGTCTCGGACTGGGCGCAGCACAAGGACTGGCTGCGCGGCCTCAAGTCGCTCATCCACATCTCCATGAAGCGCTTTAGATAAACGGAGGAGCTCGTCTCGGCTGTTGTACAGAAAAAAACAAAAGCAGGAAAGCGCACGCACTCGCACGCAGGCGATGGAAGTCTACGGCGCGAGGGTGATGGCTGATTAGCAGGCTGGTGGCTTCAAGGATGAGTTTGGGTTCAGTTTTAAATTTCATGTAGATCATTCCAAACTTCACCTGTTGTTCAGAGGCGTCGACAATGTTGCAATATCGGTGGAGTGCTCCAGAATTCAGGGTCTCCGACCTCTGGGCGTATTGTCTGCAATGAGCTCTTGTATTGACGTTAGCCACACTTCAGGAGCGTCTCCTCGAGAACGCGCAGCTCCTCCTCCGACAACTCATTGGATCCCTCTTCCGCTTGTATCTTTGGCTTCTTGGAGTCGGTTGGTGTCACCGAGCTTATCGAAACTGTGCTTTCTTGCTGCTTGCTTGGCTGTGTTGCAGGTACTCCAATGGGAACATGTGATGGAAGCTCGTAGCTGCTAACCACATCCACACAGAGCGTCTGTTCACAAACCACAATCGCAATTGAGAAATAATTGAGTCAGTCATTTCAGAGAACGTGGTGAAAGAACGGAACATATACACCTTTCTTACCTCGCTTGAAGGCACCTCTGTACTCTCTCTGAGATGAGCACCAGCAGCTTGGACAGTGAGGTTTTCGATTGCATCTGTCAGTCTCGAG
Source organism: Globisporangium paddicum (assembly GCA_023334015.1). Taxonomy (NCBI): domain Eukaryota; phylum Oomycota; class Peronosporomycetes; order Pythiales; family Pythiaceae; genus Globisporangium; species Globisporangium paddicum. The sequence continues at coordinate 5,667 of JAASFV010000293.1, forward strand.
GAACTCGCGAGACCATTTGTGAGTTCACTCACTTTGCAGACAGCTCTCCCTTCTTTAATGCTCGCCTGGGCTGCGACGACGCGTCTGGGACCACCACTGGCTTCGCCCATCAAACGAGTACTGAAGGAATTTGTCCGAGACGACGACATCGAGGCACTCGAGCTCTTGGGTCTCGTAGGTCTGCTTGGAGCGTGGACGATCAAATTGTCGGCACTTGTAGTTGTTGTGCTGTTATGGAGTGCATCACTTTCGCTCACTTGAACAGCTCTTCGAGCATCTTGGTCGGTCTTCACTCTGTTCATGAGAACACCGTCGAAAGAATCGATGTCAAATGTAGTTGACTCGGAAGTATCACCCCTTGACATGCTCAGCACTGACCACTACAACGCGTCAGACACAACAATGATCCGATCAGTAGATCTCGGCTATGGAGATCAGCAAGAAGCGTGATGATCACTTACATATTTCACGATCGCCGTAGCCAGCTCCGGAGTGCATATCCGCGTGAGAACACTCACTGGGATGATTGAACTTGATGGGAAAATGTTGCACTGAGCAAGAGCGAAGCGTATCGACGGTCGATGGTATTTTCGCTGCAGATGCTGGACAATGCTCTCGACCATATCTTGAGGTGCACCTTCAGGTTGGGCCGAGGGTGCCGATATTTGAGCAGCCACTGGGGGTAGCTGAGATAAATGTCGGTGGAATTGTCTGCTGCTGTGTGAGCTCTTCGAAGTACATCTCTGGAACCGAACTCGAGGGATGTCAGCCGAAAAAGGTCTCGCCTTTGGAGCTGCAACACCGCTCTCGTCCTTTACTTCGCGTCTTGCCACTCTCCCCCAGAACATCGAATGCGCCGATGGTTTTTCCAGTGGCTTCGGGGCAACTAGAACCTCTGCCACTCTCTCTTCGTCGTTCTTGGTAGCTGCTGGTATCTCTTTTTGTCGAGGTGTGAGCTCCTGCGAGCACGGCTGGCACAGCTGGATCGTTTGATAGCTGTCCGTCGCAGTCCAAAAGCGTAAGAGTTGGTTTATGAAATCGCAGATCTGATGAAGTGCAAAGACTCACAGAAAGGTTGTGTCTTGCTTGAGCTGCTCGAATCGTTTCTTCTTCATCGGTCCGCATATCTTGAGAATCATCGTCGGAACTGAAACTTGTCCACCTCTTTCTCGAACGGAGCCAGCTTCGTTCTCCGAATAGTTTATGATACTCTTGTACGTGACCTGCACTTCACGTAGAACTATGAGATCGATCGAATGTGATTGAACTCAGTCAGACGAGAGCCAACTAAAGACTCACCAAAAACTCAACTTGAGACCGTGGCAGAAGCTGGTTGCACACTGGGCAGCACTTGAGCTGCGAGTACAACCCAATCAGTTTGTTCGAATGGTTGATCTCTTGCATGCTCGCGCTCTGGCGGTGTCTTTCTGTCGATGAGAGCGCAAGGCGGTGGTTCTTCGCAAAAGTCTTACCCGGCCGCTCAAATGACAGCATGGTGCTCCACAATAAATATACGCGGTTGTCTGCTCCAGTCTACAAGCAGAGCAATCATTCGTTAGTCCAAAGATCCCCGAATCTAACAACGCACATACTGCTCTCTCACCTTGAAGTAAGCGACGTTGCGGGCGATCTCTTTTCCGACGATTTTCTCGAGATGCGCGCTGAACTCGAGGTGAATTCGCTCGATGCTCTGCTGCAGTTCCTTGTTTGACACGTCACCTATCATACCCAGCCGAAGTCAAATCTGAGAATCAGTTTACCCCAAACTGATCACTTCGGTTTCTCCCTCGCAGGCCGTGCAGTACGTACGAGCGCGGAGGTCGTCCTCGTCAGCTTCAAACGTGATCGTGCGCTGCATGACGCTGAGCTTGGCGTCCGCGATGAGGTTCGCGTTCACGCATTTCCGGATCGTGCAGCTCTCTGGCGTGAACACGGACTGGATCATGTGGTTGTACCCTGACTTGGTCGGGATGAACCGCTGAAGAACACTCAGTGCAGGCTTGTCACGATGCAGAATCACAGCAGCTGGCAAACGTAGCACCAATGGCAAAAGTTAGGCGTGCTTTGTGATATACTGGAACAGCACCATTTTCTCCACACCGTACTCACTCAGTCCAGCCTTGTCCAGGTGCTCCACGATAAGCTGCAGCTCGCCAGTTGTAGTCGATCGCTCAGTATACGCAAACGTCGCGAGAATGAGCTCGCTCTCGCTGTTTCTCGACCCGCGCGAGTAGAGCTTGGGTATAAGAAATTCCTGCAGCACCTGGCTAATCGAGAGGCTCTTCCTGCTCTTGCACAGAATCTACAATTCATACAGACACGTGGTTAGCGATGTGCTCTACCTGCACAGCGATTCAACAGAGACACCACTCACTTTCCCCTTTTCCTGCTTGGACGTGAAGAGCCACTTGACCGGCTTCTGGTGCTTGAATACGACCGTGTCGGTCACAATGGCGCTGAACTTGCACTCGTCGCCGTCACCGTCGTCGCGCTCGTCACTATGGGTGTGACTGTCGTTGCCGCGGGCGAGCCCCGGGGCCTTGACCCACAGGTACCCGTAGAGGTGCAGCGGCTGCTCGCCGAGCGTGTGCTCGCAGGCGACGCCCGCGCATCCGGCGCCCTTGCGCCGCTGTCCGCCGCTGCTCATGCGAGAGTGAAATTTCAACTTCGTACTAAGCTGGAAACAAACTGAAACGAACTTAGCAAGGGCTGTGGAATTGTCGTGATGAAATATGGGAGTGAACTTGTGGCAGCTTAGCAGCCAGAGATCCTGTGTGTTTCCCACGAAGCTCCATCATCTTGCCACATACCTACCTCATGTGCACACCTTAATAATCTCTCTCTCTCTCTCTCTCTCGTTGTTGCTTTCAGAAGGTAATCACCGCTCCCAGCCGTTGGACGTGAGCATTTGCAGGCAGTACTCGACCTTGCGCTGCTGCTGGTACGCGAGAAAGTGGTCGGGTCCGAGTGCGTGGGCTTCCTTGGTCTCCATTACTTCCGGCTGCTCAACATTGTTCAATCACATAATAAACAAGTTAGGCCGGAGCTCATAACACGCATGAATGAACCCACTGACGCAAGATTGCACAAGCCACGTACCTCTTCCTTCTTGATTCGGTAACGCGCAAAGCGTCGGAAAGAGTCTTCCGTCATTTTGCCGTCCTCGTTTAGCAAATCCGATCGCCCGGACCGCACAGGATGTTCACTGCTGTTTTTGCTGTTAGCACCATCGGCGACAGATGATGGCGGGGCCGCTACCGGATCATCCAACGTACGGTAGTAAAGTGACCCTTGCAGCTTCAACAGACTGTGGAGGTGCTTGCCGACGCGAAAGATCTCTTCTTCCGAGGCTTTGCAGGGCAGAATCAAGCAGCATTTCAGCGTCGAGACAGGTGAGAGTCCTAGTGATGCTGCCCGTGAAGATCCCATGTTCGAGTGAATGTGCATCAGCTCGTCAAAGTCGCGCTTGTTAAACCTGTTGAAATTGGTTAAAGCAGTGTTAGTTCAAACGCAGACACACCCTGCATTATCCCGTAACAAGAAGGCAACGTACGAGCCGCAGGACGCAGTGTGGAACTCAATCATCTCCCCGAAACGGGAATTGAATAGGTGCGCGTGCATAACCGAGCGCCAGATCATGTCCAAGTCACTCACAGAAAAGAAATGTGCCTAAAGGATAGAGAGGACAGATCATCTTGTTAGCACATGTTCATAAAAATATATACACATATATATCCGAAACATGATGGACTTACAAAGAACCCCTGCGTAGCTGCAGTTGCCTCGTCCCCTGTCCGTTTCCGCTTCTGACCTGCAGCTGCTGCTGCGCTCACTGATGATTTTGTCTCCTGAAGCGGAAGTGCTGCTGCTGCGGGCTTTGCATCTGCATCATTGAGCATGTGGCCGATCCCGTTGCGGCTGCTCGAAGCGTTTGGTGCTGCTGCACGTGGTCGTCGACTGATAATAACTTCTGGCTCAGGTGCACTCGCCGAAGCTGCGTCCTCAATCGTCGTCAGAACCGACACCAATTTCTCATTTGCTTCGAGCTGCGCAAATACACCCACACGCATACACAGATCCAGTCAGTAAACCAAAAACCACACAGCTTCCATTCAGCTGCAACCACCATGACCCGTACCTCGTCAATATGCTTGGTCGACTTGTTCAGCAGCGTGACTTTGCTGTGCGCGAGCTTGCTAAGCGTCGTGTTGAGCAGCTCGATGAGCGTCTTACGCACGACCTGGCCGTCGAAGGCGACCCAGTACATCTCCTGCTTCGAGTCCTTCATCTTCGTACCATTACTATCGTCAGCAGCAGCAGTTGAACCCTTCTCATCTTCTCCTTTTGTGATCTTGATGCGCTTCGTGAGTGGTGGAAGCGCACTGCCACCACCACTGCCATGGAAGTAGGCTTCGTCGCCAGAGTCGTAGTACGAGTGACCGTCTTCGTCATCGTCGTCATCATCATCATCGTCATCTTCGTCCTCGTCTTCCTCGAACTCGCCTTCGTCGCTCTCCAGGTCGTGCTCGCCGCCCGAGTCAAAGTCCCGGTCCAGCGCGCGACCGTTGGACAATGCAGTCGTAGTAACGCTCGTACTACCAGCAACAGCAGTTGAAGCAAACTGATGACTGTGGTGATGGTTGTGGCGCTGCTGCTGGTGGGCGTGGTGGTGCGTAGCTTCGTTCGTGCTGTCGTTCGGCGGGAACTGCGCGTTATCAGGGCCAGGCTGCGCGCTGCCGCCGCTGATCGTCAGTCCGTGGGTCGCCGTCACGGCGCTCGCTGGCGCATTTACCGCCGCTGCCGGAACTGCATTCCCACGCAGCACCTGCTGCTCAATGTCTCTGTCGACCTCTCCGCCTTCGTCGCCACCGGCGTCTCCATCGACATCGACTTCCTCCTCTTCTTCTTCCAGGAGCTCGCGCCAGTTGTTCTCCAGGATCCACTCGGACGCGGTCTCGACGCTGCCGTCGCAAATGTCCAGCTGACAACAACAGAGAGAAAGAGAGAGAATACGATCAGTGCATGCGCATTACCAGAAGCGTACTCATATACAAGACTACTCACCACGCGCTGCAGGGCGTGCACAGGCACGGCCGGGAACACGCTCTGGAGCGTCTCCATGGCGCGATGTGTTCGTTGCTTTGCGTTTGTGTTTGTGTTTTCGATTGGAACCGTTACAGTCACTTTAGTGGAATTCGAATCGGGTTGCGCGAACGTGGTGTAAAGTTGCGTGAACGAAGCGAATCATGCAACTCGAGAGGTATCTAATTACACGGGGCACATATGCAATTTCTTTTGGAAAAAAATATGCTTTTAGCGAGAAGGGAGGGGATGTCGACTGAAGACACGCGTTTGTAACATTCTCAGTTGTCATAAGCGACTACCAGGTTAACAACATGATATCATGTTGCAAACGACATAGTGACAACATCAACCACATTCAATCAGATCGACTGGAACAGCCACAAGCAAGCAGGCAAGATGGCGAGCAAGCCCGTGGTGACGTTCGTGACGGGAAACCGCAACAAGCTGACGGAGGTGATCGCGATCCTGGGCGCCGACTTCCCGTTCGAGCTGCGCAACCAGGCGGTGGACCTGCCGGAGCTGCAGGGCGAGCCGGCGGACATCGCGCGCGAGAAGTGTCTCCTGGCGGCCAAGCAGGTGAACGGGCCCGTGCTCGTGGAGGACACGTCGCTGTGCTTCAACGCGCTGCAGGGGCTCCCGGGTCCGTACGTCAAGTGGTTCCTAGAGAAGACAGGACACGACGGACTTAACAACCTGCTCGCGGCCTACGAGGACAAGTCGGCGTACGCGCAGTGCATCTTCGCATACGCCACGGGCGCGGACGACGCGAGCCCAAAGGTGTTTGTAGGCCAGACGCCTGGCGTGATCGTCCCGGCGCGCGGACCAGCCAACTTTGGCTGGGACCCGATCTTCAAGCCCGACGGCTACGACGCGACGTACGCCGAGATGGACAAGGCCACGAAGAACTCTATCTCGCACCGGTACAAGTCGCTCGAGCTGCTCAAGGCCTTCCTGCTCGTGCAGGACCAGTAACTACTACTATCATCGATTCCACTCGCAGCATACACAACACGTGCACGTGATTGGAATCTCGTTGGTCCATTCTGGAAAGTCTTTATAAAAAAGCAAATAGATCGTCTATACACCATCCACGGGTTTGGCTCACTGCCCTTCTTAAGATGCGCGTGGGCGCCACTTACAATAATATCTAGTTAAGCGCCGAGCTGAGCGCGGCCTGGAGCTCGGGGCTCAGCTGTGCCGCAACTTCCTTGATCTGCGCCTCGAAGATTCCGAAGAGGCCGCGCACGCAGAGTTTGATCTCCGCCTGCTGCTCCTCGTCCACGCTCGAGTCCTCGGCGAGCGCCTTGGCGTACACCTCGATGATCTGCGGCAGGAAGGCCACGACGGCAGGGTTCTGCGACTGCACGAGGCCGTTCAGGCACTTGAACACGACTGGGCTCTCGTCCATGTCGGCCTTGAGCGGCAGCGCGCCCAGGAAGACCGGGAGTACGTGCTCGAGCGGCACGTGGGCCACGCCCGCAAGGATCAGGCGCGCCACGGCGGCGCACGCGTTGTCTACCACGACGTCGTCGCTGCCCTCAGCCACAAAGAGTGGGCGCACGGCGTGCAGGATCTGCTCGTAGGCCGCGTACAGCTTGTCGCCGCTGATCTCAGCGAGGATGCCGACGCAGAATGCGCTATTGGCCTTGAGCACGTAGTTGTCGGACGCGAGGCCCTGGATCACGACCGGGAAGACGCTCTCGACAAAGTTCAGGCTCGACGGGCCGAGCTCGCGGAGCACCTCGGCAAAGCAGCCGACCGCCGCCGCGCGGTCGCGCGAGGCGCGCAGGCCTGTCGCGAAAGCCAGCAGGTGCGGGAAGAGCGCCTGGAACGTGGCCAGGAAGTGCTCGCCGTAGCACTTGCCCAGCACACCGATGAGCTCCGAGGCCGACTCTAGCACAGAGCCACCCTCGGATTCCTCATCCTCGTCCTCGTACTCGGCGCTCGTCTGGCACATGTGCGAGTGCGTAAGCACGGTCTGCGTTATGCGCGTGATCTCTTCGAGGTAGTCCACCGTCACCACGGGGCCAACGCGGGCCGACATGGCCTTGATAGCGTTGAACGTCTTCTCGACGACCACGTCCTCGGGGTCCTTAAGCAGGTCATCCACGAGGCTCTTCATCACGGCGTTCAGGATCACGGCGTTGTTGGCCGACAGGATCGACTTGTCGAAGCTGCCCTTTGTCCACACCTGCGCGTCGACGCTGCCTGGGTGCGTCGAGTCAAACGAGCAGATCACGAGCGCCGCGAGGGCCTCGGCGACCGCGGCACGCACGTCCTCGTGGATGTATTCGGTGAGCGGCGCGAGCGCCTCAAGGAACTTGGGGATGTACTTGTCGAAGATCGCGCCGCAGTTAAGGGCCATCTCCTCCACGGCCGCGACGGCGCGCACCTTGGAGTTGAGCGCGTCCGTGCGGATGCTGATGTGGCGCATGACGTTCTCGTCGTCTTCGTCCTCATCGTCCTCGTCCTCGTCGTCCAAGTCGAGGCCCTCGAGCGCGTCCTCCTCGCCGTCCATGACACGAATGCCCTCGTCGCTCTCGATCTCCGCGAGCACGTGCGTAGCCGCCTGCTCGAGGAACGGCTCGAATTCCTCCTTAAAGATGCTCGTGATGTTGATGAAGTACACGAACGCCTGCTCCTTGAGCTCCGAGTCATCAAGCTCGAAAGACGCGAACACGAACGGCATCGATGGCGCGAAGTACGGACGGAACGCCTCCTTGCCGAGCGCCGTGGCGAGGTACCCGAGGCACTCAATGCCGGCGCCGCGCAGGAAGAAATACTTGGGGTCCGTGATGCTCCAGAACGGCTGGATGAGCTCCACGACCACTTGGAAGTATGGCAAAAACGCGTCCTTGGCGCCAATCGCGATCGAGCCCAAGGCGTCGAGTGCCATCTTCTGCAGCTGCGGCGGCGACGAGCGGAGCACGTTCACGAGCTTGGTAACGAGCGTCTCCAGGTACGGGAGCACCTGCTCGCTTTCCATGCTTTGCGTGATCTCGTCGAGCACGTACAGCGCTGTGGCCTTGATGGCGTTCGTGCTGTCGTCCATGAGCGCAATGCCGATCGGCAGGATCTCCGTGTAGTGGTCCGTGATGTTCGGCTGCAGGAACTCGGCGAACTGGCCAAGCGCAAAGCACGCAGCCTCGCGCACCTTCTGGTCTGGGTCCTGCGCCACGCGGTAGACCGCCGGCAGCAGCTCCTTGACGTTGTCGCACATGAACTCACAGCAGCCCTCCGAGAGGATGCCGAGCGCGAGCACGCCGGCCTTGCGCTTGCGCGCGTCCGGGGACTGGATGTATTCGTTGCAAATGCCAAAGACCACGGTGTTGAGGTACTTGGCGGGCACGCTGAGCGCGAGGCTGTCGAGCGTCTGCTGCGCGAGGTGGCCTGGCGACTCGTCCTCGTCGTCGTCGTCGCTGGCGTCCTTGGTGTCGCGCTCAAGCAGGTTCGAGATGAGACCGCACGAGACGTCGTCGTCGTTCGCGACAATGTCAAGCATAGTCGCGAAGATCTTGGCGACCAGGTTCTTCTTGCCGATCGTCTTGGGCTTCTTCTTGATGAACTCGCCAAGCGCGTACGAGGCCGACGCGCGCGTGCTCACCTCGAGCTTGTCGTGCACAATCACCTGCAGCAGCAGCTCAATGAACGCTGGGAACGCCTGGTCGAGGATCGGGAACGGGTGCGACGCGATCTCCGAGAACACGTCGAGGAACTCGACGGCCTCCGACTCGGCGCCGTTCACGACGCACTGCTGGAGCACTTCGATTTGCATTGGCACGAGCGCCTGGAAGCCGCGAAGGTCGGGCTCCTTGAGGAACTCGACCAGTGCGGACGCAGCGCGCATCGAGGCGACGCGCACCTTGAGGCTCTGCGGGTCCTGCAGCGCAGCAGCGTACAGGTTCTTCAGATCGCTAAAGTGCGGCTGGAGGAACGTGCCCATGGACTCTCCGAGCAGCTGCAGCAGCTTCATGCTCGTCTCGCGCTGGTCCTCGCTGGCGCTGGACGCGCACGTGTTGATGAAGATCATGAGCTCAGGCCACTTGCCCGCCGGCACTTCGTGGACCGCGAGACTGCTGATGAGCGTCGCGACGGCGGAGCGCACGACCGCGATCGGCTCGTCCGCGGCGCGCGCGAGCAGCGTCTGCTTGACGCCCACCTGCGTGGCGTTGTCGAGCTTTGGCCAGTGCTTGAAGAGCTTCTTGCGCAGCATGAGCGCGGCCAACTGACGCACCTCGGGCTTGGCCGAGAGCTGCAGCTGGGTCATGAGCCCGCCCACGGACGAGATCTTCTTGAGGTACACCTTAATGGCGGCCTCGGCCACCTTGATCTGCTCCGTGTCCGGGTGCGTGAGCTGCAGGAGGCATGCCTCGAGTTGTTCCGGGGAGAAGTCGGCCATGGTGACGACGCGAGTGTGCGTGGCCGCGGGAGTTGGGGAATGAACGGGTCGCGCGTGGCTGAATGGCTCCACTCACTTTTCTTTTGGCCAGAAATGACTGGTCGAGAGCTCTTTTCGATTTTTAGATTTTGAAAAAAATGCGTCTTTGTGAAAAAAATATATCTATCTGAGGTGAGGATGAGTTTGTGTGTGTCGTGACGGGTGGCGCTCTGCACACAGCACCCACCACCACATGGCGCAATTGCCAACCCATGTTGGCGACGGACGAGCCACTGGGTTGTGCATAATGGCGCCGTTCGCTGTGAGGCCATTGTCCATTTCTGTGGCAAGCCTGTGTGTCCATTTCTTTGGCAATGCAACGCTAATGCGGATAGGAATGCGCATTGACGTCCACTTCACACCACGAGCTGGCCGAAGAGCATGCAGAGCAAGCAACAAAACATGCGCATTCGTCAATCCCAGCCCTGCGTGGGGAGCGAATCTCTGGACTGCGGCTTGGTCAAGGAGGACAAGGTTGTGCCACAACTGTCAAACACTATTGCCTCCAGTTACAGTGTAATAGTGTCCACAATTCTGACCACGAAAAAGGTTGCGCGAAGGTCGCTCGGATCCCGAAAGGTCACCACACATATGCATCAATCCAAGAGCTCCGCCACCATCACCAGCCACACGCCACCTCCGCAACAGCAGCAAGGATGTTGCCGGCGTTTCAGCTGCACTTGCACCAGCCCGTTCTCGAGCGTGTGGCGCAGGTGGGAAAATTCGACGGCAAGCACCCGTCGCTCGCATGCGGCACGACCGCGGGCAAAGTGTTCATCCACTCGCCCAACGAGCGCAACGACGGCAGCCTCGAGGACTCGGAACAGAATGTGCGCTTCCTCAAGATCAACCGCAAAATCTCGGCGCTCTGCACGGGCAAATTCCTCGAGGCCGACGCCGGCGACACGCTCGTCGTGGGCACGCAGGCCAGCCTCCTGGCCTACAACGTGGAGAAGAACTCGGACATCTTCTACAAGGACGTGCCCGACGGCGTCAACACGATGCTCTTTGCGCCCGCGCCAGCCATGAAAGCGGTCATCTCCATGGCACCCGCGCAGATGGTCGTCGTGGGCGGCAACTGCTCGTTGCAGGGCTATGGCCGCGAGGGCGACGAGCTCTTCTGGACCGTGACCGGCGACAACGTGCGCGCCATGGCGCTCTCGGACGTGACAGGCCACGGCCGCAACGAACTCGTCGTGGGCTCGGACGACTTTGAGATCCGCGCGTTTCAGCACGAGGAGACCGTGTACGAGTGCACCGAGACGAGCGCGATCCTGGCGCTCACGCCCGTGCAGAAGGGCATGTTTGGCTACGCGCTGCAGAACGGCACCGTGGGCGTGTACAAGGGCAAACACCGCGCATGGCGCGTCAAGTCCAAGAACACGCCGACAGCAATCCAGGCCTTCGACATCAACGGCGACGGCGAGAAGGAGATCGTGATCGGCTGGAGTAACGGCAAATTCGAGTCCCGGCGGATCACGAACGGCGAGGTCGTGCACAAGGACGTCTTCTCGTCGCCCGTCGCGGCGCTCGTGACGGCCGACTACCGCATGGACGGCAACGAAGAGATCATCTGCTGCTCGGCTGATGGCGAGATCCGCGGCTACTTCATGGCGGCAGGCGAGTTCCCAGAAGCCGCAGCGGCCACGGACCGCGCCGCAGCCGAAGAGAGGGAGGTCGCCAAGCTCTCAAAGTACAAGGCCGGGCTACAGCTGGAGCTCAAGTCCCTCGAAGCGCTTACTGCGAGCTCGTCATCTTCCGCGGCTGGCAAGAACGGCAAGACCTCAGGCCTGCGCATCAAGGCTGGAACCAAGATCCACATCAAGTCGACGGCCACCAAGGCCTCACACGCCTTTGAGCTCCAGGTCTCGACGGAGAGCGAGAGCGTGATCAAGATGGTCGCGATCTACGAGTACGACGTGGGGATCTTCGAAGGCGAGTCGCTCGTCGTGCGACCGCCGACCATGGTCTCCGAGGTCACGATACCGCTGCAACTCACCAAATACGTGCCGGCCAAGATGGACTTCAAGGTGCTTGTGGGCTCGCGGGGTAACAACGCTACGTTTCACGTCTTCGAATCGTCCTACTCGCTGCCCAAGTTCGCCATGTTCCTGCAGCTCCCCAGCGGCCCCACCGAGCAGGAAGGCGGCGAACCGAGAGGCAATGTGCGCTTCAAGACGCCTGTCAAGTCCACGCTCATGTGTTCATGGATCGAGAGCTCGTTCAAGCTCAACACATCCTGTCCCGAGACGCCCAGCGTCGAGTTCTTCTTTAAGTCCTTCAAGGACGGCAGCGCGCTCTGCATCTCCATCGCGCCCAACGAGACGGTCATCTGCACAGACGACATGGACCTCGCGGCCGAGCTCGTGCAAGACATGTGCGCACACTTGGAGTGGCGCGAGCTCGAGTCCGCGGCCGACTTCCCACGCCAGATGGACGACTTCAAGGGCCTGCTCATGCGTGTGGACGAGTGCAATGCGATCCGCCTCAAGCTCACGGGCGAGATGGCCGACGACTCGAACCAGGTCAAGAGCCTCATCATCCGCGCCGAGGACTCGCGGATCCTCAACGACATGTACGGAGCTCTTCATTGTAGGTCTCACTTAGAGAAATGATTGATGGTGGTGGACTGACTGAATGGCGGTGGAATGAATGGCTGGCAGGGGCCGCATGCGGAGATACTACTCGGAGCTCTTCACGCTCAACAATCAGCTGCTGGGCGAGTACACGAAGCGCAGCACGAACCACCAAGCGCTGCTGGACGCGCTCAAGGAGGTCAACTCGATGATCCAGTTGGCTGCGCGCCTACGCTTCGGGAACGCAAAGTTGACCGTTGTGGCCGCGTGTCGGAAGGCCATCAAGAACAACAACATCCACGCGCTCTTCTACATCGTCAAGACCGGCAAGGAGGAGCACCAGTAGTCGGATTCTAGCCTCAGACTCTGGACAGCAGCAAGTAAGACCCCCAAGACTGTCAATATCAGGATGCTCTCATACCACCTGAGCTTGGCTTCATATATACAGACTAGTTTGCTGTGAATTACCGTGAGCCTCTCTTAGAGACGCGTCCGCCGCCGACTAAAGTCTTGCGCCTCGTCCTCGGGGCTAAATATCTTGGATCGCTTGCGCTTCTCACCCGCCACCGCGTCGGGTTTCGGAGTTGCTGCGAGCGCCATCATCTCCTCGTCAAACGCGATCTTGCGAATGATTCGCGGAGTTCTGTAACATTCACACACATACATCGACATTGTCAGCGGACTACGCTTTCAAACAGCAGGAGGACAGGCTCAGCATACCTGTCTCGTGCGACTTCGTGGTAGTTGGTCGCACCGACGGCTTCCGCTTGAGGGTGGCTGCGAGCATCGGGACTCTCTCGTCTACTGGTGATGAAGTGGTTCCGCTGCTGCTGCTGCTGTTGGTGATGTTGATGGGCTTGCGCTTGCTGTTGTTCATACATGTTAACTTGATGATATTGCGCTGTTGGTGGTGGCGCTGACATAACTGGCTGGTATTGGACAGTCGGAGCTGCCGCCGTGCCTAGTGGTCGTCCTCCAAATGCCGCGGAAATTGTTCTTTCGACGTCCATTTGCTCGTCGCCAAAGTTAGTGAACGTCCGGCTCGGAGCCGTCACGACGGGGGTTCTTGGGCGACGGATCACTGTCAAAAATTCCTCGTCGCTGTCGTCAAAGATGCCCTGGTGTGACTGTGCGAAGCGCCCGATTGATCGCTGTGCTGGCGACGGCACGTACTCTTCTGGCTCGGCCGGGTAGAAGTCAATGAACTCTTCTTCATCATTGTGAAGCGCGTGTTGAAACTCGGATGCGAATGCCTCGGAGTTCTCCTGCGTGCGCTGTTTCCGTCCTGAGGATGCATGAATCTCTGCGTAAGTAGTTTCGGTTGTCTCTTGCCCGTCTCTCTGCACAGATGACGACGAGCACGAGAACGACGGCTGCGGCAGCTTGGGCGCAGGCAAGTGGTCGTCCTTGTCCACTTCTACCTCCGAGTCCTTCTGCCACGAGTAGCGACGCATCTCGCGCTTTATCTGGCGCTGCTGAGTGTCTGGCATAGAAGGCGCCTTTGCGCTTCCGCAAAGACTCCGCCTTCGCTTCTCAGACGGTGGGCGGCGCTCTCCTGATGACTGGCGCGACGATGGCGCAGACGCGGACGTCGTTCGCTCAGAGCTTTCAGCTGCGGACGCAAAGTACGGAAGCGATGGCTGCTGCAGCTTTGACGGTGGAAGGTCTGCACCTGAGATGCCTGCGCCTCGATGCGTTGATCTCCTGGCCTCTCGAGCCCTTGATACAGACGAAGCAGTCAACTTGGTGCTCTTCCCAGTCGACTTTTGCGCCAGGAGAGTCGACGATGGGGGTCGAAGTCCTGATGCTTGATTCACAGCAGCTTCATGGTCGTCATTGTGATCTCTATACGCTGCGTTTGCGTTCGTCGGCATCTTTTCACCGGAAAGTCCCTGTTCCACGGCAAACAAATACACACAATCGTTTAGCTCTCTATTGATCCACACGAATCACGAAGCCCAGCAGCTGAACGCACCAGCGACTTCCGTCGCAGCAACGTCTTCTTCTTCTTCGCCGCCGAGGCCGCACGCTGCAGCTCTTTCAGCTTTGCACTCAGCTGCATCTTCTGCTGCTCGAACGCGTCGTCACTCAGCGGCGGCGGCACCTGCGGGAACACATTGGGCAACAGCAGGCGCAGCCGGCGCTGGAAGAGCAGCGGCACGACAACCTCCACGAACACCACGAGCAGTCCGTAGTAGAAGCAGATCTGGAAAAGCAGCGAGTCCTCGTCCACGGGCAGGAACAGCGCCTCCTGTGGTGGCGTCGTCATTGTCGATAAGCTAGTATTGAGCTCTTCGCCCATTAAAAACATGGCGGGAAAGAATGTTTTGAAAACTATTTTAAATTCCTACGATTATTTTTCAGTAATAGACCATTTTTTTTACTTGATCCCACTATCGACAAGCCTATTTGTGCTCGGTAACAAACAAAATAGACGAGTCAATAGTGGGGTCAAGTGAGTGGTCTATATACATTCGGTTGATGTGGACCACTTTATCCTATAGACCGTCTTTTTTATGTCCAGAAAGAATTCCGAGCTTGCAAAATAAAGCTATTGAAGAAATCGAGCAAGATGACGCTCGAGCACGTGCTGAGCTCCGCGTTCCGCGAGTTCTGCGGCGGCGTGCAGCACGCGATCTCACTCCACCGCATCCTGCTCTTCTACATCAACTCGCGTCTCATCTGCGTCTCCAGCGCTAAGGTGCGTGGCGTGTTTGTGTGATGAGCAGTGAGGAAAAGGGTGGAGAGCTTGTGGTTGACTGACTTACTGGTGTGGTTACATGTGTGTGTGTTGCTGTAGTGCTTTGTGCTCAATGGACTGATCTTCTTGGGGAGTATCTTCTTCTTCGACCGCGCCGTGATCCCCGTGATCCACCTCTTTGGCGAGATCCTGCAGAGCGCATTCTCGCAAGGGTGCGTCTTGGCCGTCATTGCTACTTGGAATGCGTATTAACAATGTGTGGTTGAATGCATTGCGTCATGTGTAGCCCTGGCCAAGCTGAAGATGTCCGCGATCGTGTCGATGGCTTCGTGTTCCTGCTGTACCAGGTAGATCACTGTCGCGTGATCTTAGCTACTGAACGAAGAGTTCAATTACTAACGACTTGCTTTCTTTCTCAGGTCCTCTGGATGTACCCAATCTACTGCATCAGCTTCATCCTCAACACGATCTGGTACCAAGAGATCGCCGATGACGGTACGGTATTGCCTCCGTGTGAAGCTGTCTTTCTATATTACCAAGACTCTTACTCTTGGTGCTGTAATGCGTGATCCTAGCCTACATGCAGCTTCATGGGAAGCCAAACCCAACTCCAGTCGCCGATATGATTCGGTACCATGAACGCACCCTTGAGGCATAGCTCTATCGGCGTCTCAACCACTCCACTAACCTGCTTGGCTGATACTTGGTTTATGCTGCAGTGACGAGATGTATCGCGCGATCCTCGTGGCGTTCTTCCTGCTGCAGACCGTGTTATCGTACCTGGTCCCAGTGATCGGCCCGGTGTTAAGCTTCATCCATCTTAGCTGGCTCTACTCGCTTTACTGCTTTGAGTACAAGTGGTCGCTTGCGGGGTGGAGTCTCGAGAAACGGCTCGGCCATTTAGAGCAGAACTGGTACGGCGCATGGTGATCCTGCTAACAGTGCCACACTTTAAGTGTTAACCACTGGTGCTTGTTTCTTACGCGCAGGGCGTATTTCGCTGGGTTCGGAAGTCCGTTTACGCTCGCGACCTTCTTCGTGCCCAACTTTGTGAGCAAGGGCATATTTGCGCTGCTCTTCCCAGTGGTACGTCTGCATATGGTAACCACCTTGTTAGCATGTTGAACCATCTTGTCTAACACTCTTTTAACTACAGTTTTTGCTGCTGGCCATTGCGTGCGACCCAGTGTCCGAGTCCGACGAGCAATCGCGCAAGCTCCCGATCTTCAGGTTTGGCTTTTCTGCGACAGTACAGTGTACCGATGGTGGCGTTCATCCTAATGACTATGGGGTGTGTACTTTGCGTGCAGGTTCTCGCGATGGTGGAGTCTCCAGCTGCTACGCCGTATCGGGAAGGCCACTGGTCTACAGACAAAGAAGCAAAAGGCGCAGAAGGAGCGCGTGAAGCGATCTTGAAGAGCGAAAACAGTATCAGCGCACACACTCACACACAGCACCAAGCTAGTCGGTCGAGCCTCATATCATACATCCCCACTAACAGAATCCAACGACTTCGCGTTTTATAACTCCAAATCTCTTTTTGCTTTGCCACTCAAATAGGATTTGGCCATTCCCACAGGCGTCGCTTCAACCCGCTCAAGCCCAAGATCCCCCAGTTTCTCAGTCATGAAACTCCTTCCAGCCCTTTCAGTCTCACCCTCAGAAATCAAGCGCAGCGGAGACCTCAAGAAGCACAAGCGTCATGGCCAGTGACGAAGCGTACACGGTCTCCAAGATGCTTTCGAGCTTCAACGAGGTGATGGCGCCCGTGGCCACGGACTCGTCGGTCTCGGTCTCGCTGCAGCGCAAGATGGACAACGGCGTGATGCTCAACACGTCACCGCAGGAGATCGCATTCCTGGACATGAAGGCCAAGGTCAAGCACTCGGCGCAGAGGGTCGCGAGGCTTGACCGTAACGATAAGACTAAGTGGGTCGACGAGCAGCGCGCGAGCGGGAAAGCGGCCTTCGAGCGCCACGAGTACGCGAGTGCAGCAGATTTGTATGTCCAGGCGCTCACGGCCCTCGACTTTGGAGACTCGCCGACGGAGAAAGCACAGTGCCAGCTCAATATGCAGCTTCCATTGACGTGCAACCTGGCAGCGTGCATGCTCATGATGGAGGTGAGCAGCAGACTTTGGACAACATGGACAATGTGTTGAGCTGGTTTGGCTGATAATGTTGATTGTCTGCGAGCGCAGCAATGGGAGAAAGCTCGCCAGATGTGCGATGAGGCGCTCAAGATCGACCCAAAGTACGTCAAGGCGCTACAGCAACGCGCTCGAGCGTATACCAAGCTCGTCGTGTTCGGGAAAGCCAGGTATGGTGCGATAGACAGACTCCTGTTTCAATACTTGACCGTGCAAAGCTCATGGACATCTCTATCTCGTTCTGTACAGAGACGACGTTCGCTATGCCATCGCTGCCACCAATGACCCCGCCAATGCTGATGCCAACCTGGATTTGCTGGCTCGACTGGAGAAGCAACTCGTGGATATCGATCGCGCCGAGCAGCGTCACAAGCAGCAGCTGGTTCAGCAAAAGCAATTTCAGAAGAAGATGATGCGGGAGGCCGTGGGCAAACTCTATAGTGACAAGCGCGAAGTGGTGGCATCCACATCAGCAGACAACGATCAAGACACCCAGTCCGAGTTTTCGTCAGCACTGTGGTCTCAACTCTTTGACTGGCCGACAGGCATTCAGCTTCCTGGGATTCTTCAGCTCGTATTCATGGCGATCGCTGGCTTGTTCAGCCGCTTGTTGTCCAAGCAGCAAGCCAAAGTCAAAGAGCTGTAAGTTGTATCTATCAACAACACGCCTTGCAGTCGATTGACCGATTGGTTGATTCCATTTACAAGAACTGGCGCGAGATCGTCGGCGCCGTGAACTTGGAGTTAATGCCCTTGGAGGCCTCGATGATCTTTGTCGCGGCGTCGTTCGACATGCCCCGACTCGCCCCCAGGTCACGATCTCTATCCCAGACGGCCTTGGCCTTCGCTTTGCCAGCGCCCCCTGCGGCTTTAGCCTCGTCCGCGAGCCGCTGCTGGTGCTGCTCGAGCAGCGACGGCCCACGGCTCTGACGCAAACGCTCCATCTGCCGGCGCATCTTGTCGTCTGCCTCCGGGTTGGCCGCAGGCACGATTGACTCGTTCACGCCTGCACCGCTTGCGCTGTGGCTGGCGGCAGCCAAGCGACTCGCAGACGAGGTTGAGGCTGCGGTCGGCGCATTCTCTTCACGGACGTAGCCGAGCAGCTCCCTACAACGGCAAAGAGTCAGTCATTTGAAATTGTTAATACAGGTGAGTCCCATAGATCCGAATATGAACGCTGCTGAGTGATAATGAAATGCGTACATGTCGAGCTTGGCGCGGCGCGCGCGATCGCGCTCCTCTGGTGCGTCAAACCACGTGTGGTCCACGACTGCGGGCTCCTTACTGTGCATTCACATCACACAACCGCACAGAGCAAAGTCAGTATAGCCACCACAACCTGGCTCACCACTCAGTTTCAGACAGCACGTCAGCACGTACGTTCGGAATGCGGCCGGCTGCCCTGTCGGTCGGTTCGCAGGCGCCAGTGAGTCCTTAAAGAACGAGCTCTCGGGCATCACGGTCATCCACTCCTGCCGTGCTTGCGGCGCAACCTTGTCCTTCTCAGCATCTACGGACGAAACGCCCCGAGCGCGGTCCCACTCGGCCTGTTTCATCTCCAGTGCACGGAGAGCCATCTCGGCCTCGATCCGCTCATCTGCTGGTCGAAAGCCCTTCATCCCCGGCAGTGCTGGTCCAACAACCTCGTCGTCGTCTGAGTCAGCAGGTGCGCTCGAGACGCCACCTGGGGGCATTGCAGGTCCAATGGGCGCTTGACGTTTCACCTGAACAGGCGAAGAGCTCTTTAAGGAGGCCTCCTTCGCTGCCTCCAGGTCCTCCTCACCCTCGCTGGGCTGTTCGGCGTCCACCACCCCAGTCGTGAGCATCTTCTGGAACACTTCGAGCAGACTCGCATCGCCCTCTTTCGCCTCTCCGCGCTTCGCAAACGACCCCTTCGGCTCGGAAAGCTACGTGGTTCACATCCATATTCGTGTATAATAATTATACACAACCATTATAACCACGTGCAAGTTGAACTTACTTTGGAGAGCCCTAGTAGAGGGAAGAGCTCCTTGAGCTTGGAGCGGATGCTTCTGTTCTCGATGCCGCTGATGACCGCCACCTCTCCGTCGTCTAGCATCTGCAGCAGGCCGACGAGCTCCCTGAGCAGCTCCGGGAACTCTCCCAGCAGCTCCTGCACGACCACCAGCGCTTTCTGCACCCGTCCATGGAACGTATGAGTTGGTACACACTTCTATATAACGCGCGCTCATTCAGTCAACCACATACACACACGCACGCACCTTGTAATCTGGCTGCGGAGCATGGCGCGAGTCGTCTCTGTCGTGACGCACCTTCTTCTTCTTGTGACTCGCCTTCTTGTGCTTTTTCCTGTCTGTCTTCTTGAGTTTTCTTTTCTCGTCCCTCCTGCGCCGCGAGCGTCCGCTGTCCGAGCTGCTGCTCTCGCTCTCGCTCAGCGCGTCGCGCTCTTGCCGCTGCTCTCGGTCGCGCTTGCCCATGCTCGGAATAAGCAAAGGGAAAATAAAATTAATGCCCCTTTTTCAATCGTAAATAAAACTTATGCCCCTCTTTACATATTACCGTGTAAGTTACAAAAATACTGTAATTCTCATCAGTGAATTTTTCGAGAGAGAAAAATCCCATCGGACATGCGGAAGTTCTGCAAGCTATGTGGAAAGTGATTGCCTAAGCAACAAAGAAAGTTCGGCAACTGGAACAGCTACTGATAATATTCACCGAGTCATGGCCTCTTTGTCAAACTTTGTGGCTGACCCATGTCGAATTCATTTCCGAAATGGGGGCAACGGACGCAAGCTCACATGGTGCTGACCAGCCTCGGCAGCTCGATACGAGCTCCGAGATCGACGATGATACTGACGAGAGCAAAGTACCTGAAGAAGACTCCGTCGACACCAAGGCCCTGCAGCGTGAGTACATCAGCAAGGACGATATCATAGATGCAGTGGCCCAGTACCACGCCCAAATCCTGAGCCCCTGGATCTTCAGATTGTGGGCGTCGCTGTCGTGTCGATTGAGAACCAAGATGACTGGAACTTCTTCTTGCACTTCCTGATGACAAGTCTCGAAGCGTCTCCCACTTTTGTGATCTCAGATCGTGACAAGGGATCAGTGCCAGCAGTTGCTCAGCTAGAGACGGTCCCGCACCACTTCTTCTGCTTTCAGCATCTGATAGAGAATTTCAACGGGAAGTTCAAGTCGAAGCCATTAAAACAAATGCAGCATGGACTTTAGCGTGAGCACTACACGAAGTCGAGTTCAACATTGAAGCCGCCAAGCTGAAGACAATGAATCAAGCGGCAGCCTCGTGGTTGGTGAAGGTGTGGAAGGAGAAGTGGTCACTGTGCTATAACCCTTGTCTCATATTCGGAACTTTGACATCGAACAACGTTGAGTCTGTGCATGGAGCACTGAGGAAGATCTAGAAGCTTCCAATCCTCAACTATATCATGGCTGTTGAGTGCTATGTTGGGAAGAAGTGGGCATCGAGCACCAAAATTGCGTTGAAGTGGAACCCGCTGACTCATCGCGCTACAACCAGAATGGATAAAGTGCTATGCATCAATTCAAGCATTCATGTAGGTCAGCATTCTGAAATTGGCCTTCATTGTTTCTGAGCACGTCACCAACGGATAGTGCCAGTCAAGTTTGCAGTACAACTGTTCGAGACGAAAATAGCTTGCACAGGCGGATATCCAACGGACATGGGAGCGCTGGGCATCCATTCGCTCACATGTCTTCGCAAAGCCAACCTACTCAGCGAAGGTCAACGCTACTTCAACGTGAGCTGGACCACGAAAGTGTACATATACACGTACACACAAGACAACCAAGAGAAGCTGTTGTCTCCCGTAGTGAAAGACATGCTGACCTCCAGTGATTGTGCCTCACCGAAAATTGTTAAATGCTAGGGTTGACCAAAGAAGAAAAGGTGCCGTGAGAGCCAGCATGCAACGCTGGCGTTGAAGAAGAAGTAAGTCAGCAAGTAAGGCAGCGCGCAACGCTGGTTAAGAGATGCCTGATTCATACTACGAATTTACTATGTGTGTATAAGCATATACGAATAGCACTTTCTTGCTTGGTGTACCATTCTGGTCTCTTAGAGCACTAAACATGGAACATATCCATACGCATGTTTGGTATAGCCAGTGAGCACTTGTGTACATGTACAACGAAGTGGTGCCACAACAGTGATGTTGTCAGTCGTGGAGCAGTACAAAAAAATATAGTGGTGTGACTAGGTTCTGCACAACTGGAGCTTAGATTTGAGACTTGGACATTTTTAACATGCCGAACCTCTTTCAAGAAGGAGCGTGTACCGACTGGACTAAGTGTACTGGCGCCTAGCCTGACTCACTCTTCACACGGTACGGTTGCCTTTGGTAGTTCTAGAGTTGTGTGAAAAGAAAGACAGCCCGTTTGGAGTATCATGTTCCTAAAGGGATTCGAATCCTCGACCTCTTGGGTCGAAACACAGGGCTCTACCAGCTGAGCTACAGGAACGCTATATGTGTCAGGCCTTGGAGCCGGAGTCTTCCAACACCAGCTACTAAACTCTATGTCAGTTATTAAGTCACATAGTTTTCTACACTTTATTTTTGAGTGAGCAATCGGATTGAGCTGCGATCTTCAGAGGGACGGGCTGGACACTATCTGATACACTGCAAGAAACCGCAATTCAAAAGCCACATAACTGAAAGAGATACGACGCTGAAACCAAATGTGCCATTTCTAACCTATTCAACCGGCACTAAATCTGCCGCAGAAAAGTACTCGT
>JAASFV010000294.1:0-27359 GCA_023334015.1 Globisporangium paddicum
AGTTTGCCAATAGCTTTTGCTTTAGCAGATTTGACAAGTTATTACTCATAATAGGTATTAAATTTCTAAGGTTTTTGATTTTGAGTGAGGACGATTTGGTCCCTGACGAGGAAATTTTGATTTTGGGTGTGGAATGGTGTATTTGTCTTCAGAAGTGTGGCGAGTAGTCGCGAGCCCCAGCGGAAATTCACTGTGTGCCGTCGAGCAGGGCTCCTGGCTTTCTCGATCTCCCTGCTCCTGCAGCGCACGCATTTTGAGACATAGCTTCAGTCGGTCGGTGTCGCCGCTCTGCAGGAATGGATTTTAACATCAAACACGCACCAGCGTTGCACGTGATACAAGATTCGCTTTCGCTCTCTCTCCATTCCATCGAGTCTTGTGGATAAAACTCGGCTTCAGCAACTGAGAACATGGGACGTGCGAGGGACGAGTCGACGATCGGCGCTGTTTGCACGCCGTGCAGGACCAAGCTGCGTGAGGACACTGTCCACATGTTCGCGACGCTACGCGCTGGTGGGGTGCCTATGAAGGCTCTTATTGCGGCAAGTGGCGCTTCGAAGAGCGCTGTGTACGGCAGATTGCGCCGCGCAGAAGATTTTCCCGCGGTGCCAAGTCGGCTCCAGGGACGCCCACCCCTCCTGACATCTGACTGGAGGACCAACAACCCGTTCAAGACAACGTCGGAGTACGTTCTCCACATCGCGAGTACGTACGGTGCCTGTGGGCTATGTGGTTCTGTTTCTTAGCAGGAACCGTCTCGAGAAAAGGGCGATGTTCGGTGGTCCAGGACACAGCGCGACACATATGGAGGCCGCGGTGGTAGAAGCTCTTCGCGCTGCGAAGTTCAGGATCCTCATTTTGTGTGTATTATGTTTATGCTGTTTTATTACACTTAGGTTGCTTGCTGCTCTTCTCAACATAGTGAGAAACAAACCACGACATGACGATCACTGTTCTGTGTGATCGGACGAGGGCCGAGCAGAGCGGCTCTCAGATGAAGCGTCTAGTTGAGGTGCGGGGGCATTCTGCGTCTCTCGTGAATAGTGATGAACTAATGCATGTGCTTTTATATACAGGGGCATCAATGTTCGGGTCGGAACCTTCAAGATGAACCACCTGAAGCTGTGTATTATTGATAACAAGATCCGCATCGATGGTGGTCAAAAGCAACTTTCGAGTCAAACATTGAGAAAACGGAGATCGTCTACGAAGATCCCGATGCTCTGAAGCACCGCAACGAGTTCTACGCTATTCAAAAGGGGGCCACCCGATTCAAGCCCCCAAATGTGCTCAAGCCGACGACGGAGAGTTTTAGAAGTTAGGTTCTTTCAGTTTTCTCCAGTTGTCCATTCTCAGTTTCTTCAACCACTATCTCCACATTTCTCTTCAATAACATTTTTTCTCCTTTCAGTTTTCCATTCTCATTTTTCTCCAGCTTTCTTCACAACTTTTTCTCTTCTCCAATTCTCTCTCTAGTTGCGCTCTGCTCCTCCGAGGTCGGCTTCGCGCCGTGCGTGTCGCTTGCCGACGTGATCGCGGCCTCCGAAGTCTCAACAGAGGTGGTGTCCTCAGCGGCGCGTGGGCCATGCTTCCACTCTCGGATCTGAGCCTTGAGCTTCTCGTCGCCCACGAGCTGCTGCAGTGTGAGCGTCTCGTCCGTGAGCGGGCATCGGTTGCCAAAGTCGCGGAACCAGGCCTCGATCACCTGGCGCTCGAAGACTCGGCTGTACGGACTTACACAGCGGTTCCTTGAGCAGCTTGCGCAACATGGCGCATCTGAACTCCGCTAGCGGCGTTGCTGTTGCCGTCGGCGCACGCGTGGGTATGCTCGTCGTGCGGGCTTACGATGGAGCGATGGTGTTACGAAGCGAAGAACACTCCTTCGAGAGGACGGAGCGAAGTTCCGCACCCTTTCACTCTCGATAATGAGTTCTGCAACATTTTTTGGGGGGGTTTGCCTTATTGGATATCCGCTATTTGGGGGATTTTCGTTAAAAAAAAACTTTTTAAAAGGATGTGCACCGCTTGTATACAAACTCCAAGTCAAACACTCCTGTGTTTGTTATTTTCAAATGGCGGTTAGTCTTTTGGATATTAAAAAGATCGGAGCGTAACCCATACAAAGCTCAATATAAAACTCCTATAGTTTTTATTTCCCGTTTAGCCGGAGTTCATTTTTGGACATCAATGAACTACATGCTCCAACACTTCAAAAGTACTGCAGAAGTAAACAAATTTTCAGCTAAAATGAGAAACATAATGAGAAACAAAACCCCACACTTAAGCCCATATTCGGCCGTCCGTGGGTTAAAATCTTCCTCCACGTCGAGCCAGAAGCCGCGAAGAGCTCCACGACGATGGCGGACGCGCTCTGGCAGTCTGCATCCATGCGCGCGCTGCGACCACAGCTCGAAGAGCCGCACGATGACGGCGAGGCGAGTGTGCTCTGGCAGTTGCCCAACTGGGACGAGTATAGCGAGAGTTGCGCGAGCGAGCGGAGCGGTCGGCTCGACCTCTCGGTCTGCAGCAGCGACATCGTGGACTTTGGCGACGACTCGTCGTCGAGCGGCGGGGATGACGGCGATGCCGGTGCGATCAAGCGCGGGAAGCTCAGACGCTCCCCCGTGTCAATAACACGCGGCGGTGGTGATGATCTCCCGAAGCGCGCGAGTGTTCTGCAGCAGCTGCACCTGCGCTACGCCAAGCAGCGGCAGCAGGAAGCGCCCACGAGTCAGCGTGACGCTGGACCTGGTAGGCGAGACACCGTGGCTGACGGCGGCCGTGTACAGCTGACTGGAGGAGTTACTGATGCAGGTAAAGAGGGAAACACTGCGAAGAAACGGGTCGTGACGCCAACCGTAACAGCGCAGGCTGTGATTGGCAGTGATGAGCGCGCGGCTGCGGACGCCAGAGTGATTGCGACCCAACAAGGCGCGATTAATGACCAACTGCAGGCGTTCCGCTTACAACTGACCGAGATGCAGCAGCGAATGACTCCAGGTAGAGCGACCAACACCTCACCAGGCCCTGTGGCAACAGACCAGCAGTCAAAGCAACGTGCGCCTGCCAGTATATCGAGAGATCGTAACGACATGAACGCACAAACCGATAGCGCAGACCTACGTGACAACACTGTGATACAATGGCTCAATCTGCTGACCCAGAAGATCGATCTACTGTCCGTAGAGTACGGTCACGATGCGACGCAGACCTACCGTGAGACCATCGAGCACCTCGCAGGCCTAAAGACTGCAACAGCAGATCCAACACCTTCGAGCCGTGACGAGCACTACAAGCAGCGCACCACCAGCACAGTAGTCAACTCACAGGCCACATGGTATATTGGCGGACCGCTTCGAACGCAACTCTCGCAGCCCACGGTCTCGCGATTCATCGAGTTGGAGGCCTCCTTGGCACGCCTGAGCTCCACTTTCGAGAAATCGTCGCAGCGCAAGCTCGAGCTTTTTGAGAAGTCGATCCGCCAGATCGAGCATTTCCACCATGAGAAGCTCCAGCAGGTTGCGAAAGAGTCCATCGAGGAGCTCAAAATGGTGCGCGGCAAGTACAAATCTAGGCAGGAGCAATTGGAGGATCAAGTGCGGGTCGCAACGCGTTCGGCGGACGAGTGGAGGCAAAAGGCGGTCAATATCGAGCACAGGAGTACGCTCGAGCGCGAGAAAATCGAGTTCAAAGCTGCGACGTTTCGAGAAAAGGTAAGGGCCTTGTGTGAAATGGTTGAGTGGCCATTGGGCTCACACTGTGTGGCTGTTTCGATGGTAGTTTGAGCACCTCTCGGTCCGGTTTGAAGAGGACATTGTGCACATAACAGAGCAGCTCGACACGGCTCGACTTGAAAAATTGGAAGCGCGGCGTCAGCAGAGTGCTTCTGATGAGGAACTTGAAGGGCTCAAGCTGGAACTCACGAGTCTGCAAGAACAACACAACATGCTTCATGGCAAGCGCGAGTCGGATATCAAGTCGTTTGAGCTGGAGAAAAACTTGTGGAAGGCAACACTGGACCAACTGCGTCGTGACAATGCCGCATTCGTGCAAGAGGTACGAATCTTTGCTGTACGAACGTGCGAGTCCAAGGATTTCGCTAACTCTGCGATTTTAACGTTTTCTACAGATCACGAATGAAAAGCAAAGATCACTGGAGGCCGCCAACCAGCGCCACGCGTCCGAGCTTACGATACTCAGGGACCAGTTCCAGATGGAGGTCGAGGACACGTACCGAGCCACGGTCGTCTCGGAAAAGATTGTCGAGCTTCAGCGCTGCCACGAGAAGCAGCTGGAGACTTTGCGAGAATCCTACGAGCAGCAGGTTGAAGAGCAGGGGCGGGCGGTCGAGAGGGCGCTGGCAGATGTACGAGAGGCTCGGCACGCGCCGCAAATGTCAGCAGCTGAGACGCAGACAGGGCCGTCTGGTACCATTGCGCTTCACTCGACCAATGACCATCGCGATGAAGCAGAAGTGCGCATCCAGGAGCTCAGTCGCAAGTGCAGGGCGCTCGAGAACCTGCTCGACAAGAAGTTTGAGCAGCACAGCGCAACCTCCAGTCAGTACGAAGATGGGGATTCCATGAGTCCGCTGTGTATGTCCTGCAACAACAGCAGCAGCAGTCCCAGGTCTCAGTCATCCTCGCTCAGGTCGTCAGGCAATTTTTTACCCGCAGACTACGAGCCTGTGAGTTCAAAGCTCGCTCAGAATAACACCAACGTAGCTCGCCGCCTGATCTGGAAGACGGACTTTGTATCATCCTCGCCACAGGCCGCCTCCTCACTGGACGGCATGCTCTTCACGGACGTGGACACAACCATGCGCAACGAGACCTGGGACTCAGCATCGCTGACGTCCCTCGACACGTTCGAGCCGAGCATGGCCTCGTCATTGCAAGTGCTCTCTCGACCGCAGTCGGCCTCGCGGTCCATGAACAAGGGTAGCAGCAACAGTGGAGTGCCTTCCAACGCCGACATCCTCGCGCTCGTGCGCAAGCTCGAGACGTACGCAGCCACGTCGCCTATGCTAAAGAGGGACAATACAGAGCCCGAACCGGAGCAGAGCATCGTGTACCGCACACCCGAGTCCCGCGCGAATATCGCACGGAAAGCCCAGCCGCCGCCGATCCATCGCGCGAGTCACCACTTCAAGATGGGCGCAAGTTCGACTCGTAAACTCAACCAACCGAGCACGAGCATGACACAAAAGCCACTGCGTGGCTCGCTCCTGTCCGAGTCATCCAGCTCCTCAGCTTCGGAGACCCAGCGCTCCACCGTCAGCCACACCAAGAGCTCTGGACAGTCACTGCCGTCAGCTAGAGCCCCACGGTCCAGGTTCATCTAGCTAACTTCTCAGAGGACCAATATCATAATAATCAAACAAGAATCGCAATAGTTTATAAGCCAGAGTCTCTTATGCAGAGTCTTACTTCTGCAGCGCGATGGCGTATGTCTGATC
Source organism: Globisporangium paddicum (assembly GCA_023334015.1). Taxonomy (NCBI): domain Eukaryota; phylum Oomycota; class Peronosporomycetes; order Pythiales; family Pythiaceae; genus Globisporangium; species Globisporangium paddicum. The sequence continues at coordinate 5,459 of JAASFV010000294.1, forward strand.
GGCGATGCTGCGCTCCTCGTCCGTGGGGATCACGAGCACCTTGGTCTTCGCGTTCGCCGCCTGGATCTCGATGGGGCCCGCACCGAGCATCGACTTCGCGTTCTTCTCCAGGTCAAGCTCGATGCCCAGGAACGCCAGGTCTCGACACACGCGCTCGCGAATCATCGCCGAGCTCTCACCGATGCCAGCAGTAAACACAATGGCGTCCAGCTCAGCGCCCAGCTCCAGCAGGTACGCGCCCAGGTACTTGCGCACGCGGTGCGCGTACACGTCCATAGCGAGGTCGGCCTGGCCGTCTGTCCTAGTGCGGATGCGGTCCTGGATCGTGCGGATGTCGCTGTCACCGCAAAGACCCAGGAGTCCGCTCTGCTTGTTCAGCAGCTTGTCGACCTGCTCGATCGTCATGCCCACGTGCGACGTGAGGAACGCGTGGAGCGCCGGGTCGACGTCGCCGCTGCGCGTGCCCATGACGAGCCCCTCGAGCGGCGTCATACCCATGCTCGTGTCGATGCACTGGCCGTGTCGGATCGCCGCCATGCTCGAGCCGTTGCCCAGATGGCACGTGATGAGGCTCGTGTCGCTCAGCGGCTTGTTAAGGATCTTGGCCGCCTGCTCCGCGACGTACTGGTGGCTCGTGCCGTGGAAGCCGTAGCGCCGCACGCCGTGCTGCTCATAGAGACTGTAGGGCACCGCATAGAGGAACGCATGCGGCTTCATAGTCGCGTGGAAGGCCGTGTCGAAGACCGCGATCTGTGGGCACTGGGAACCAAAGACCTCGGTCGCGACGTCGATACCCAGCAAGTTGCCCGGGTTGTGCAGCGGCGCCAGGCTGATGTTGTCCTTGACGGCGTCGATGACCGCGTCGTCGATCCGGATCGCATCGTGGAAGGCCTCACCGCCGTGCACGACGCGGTGGCCAATGGCCTTGATGCTGGCAGCGTTGCTATCGCCAAAGAAGCGCGCGACGGTCTCTTCGAGCGCGTGGCGGTGGTTCTTGAGCTCCAGCCGCACCTCCTCCTTGGTGGCCGTCGCGAGGCACTGGTGCACGATGCGGCCCTGCTTCGAGGATGCGGTCGAGAGCTCCACGAGCCCCGCGAAGATGGGCGCGCCCACGCCGGGCGTGTCTTTATCTTCGTCGAGCGCAAACATTTTGTACTTGAGCGTCGAGCTACCGGCGTTGATCACGAGCAGCCGCGGCGACGACGTTGCAGTGGCGATGCCCTGCGCCTGCAACGCCAGCAGCGCGCGTCGTGTGGTGTGGAGACGGAGCGTGCGGCGCAGCATGACTGTGCGAGTGCGTGGACGTAGCTGGGGGCTCTGGTGGCTTGGTGCTTGGACGGCGAATCGGAGAATGAGAGCATGCATTATGTATGAGGTGCATCATGGAATCTGATGAACATGCGACATGTGAGCACGCGTATCCTTGCTGCTTCGACATGCATGCACTTATACAGGTAAACCTTCATAATAGCATAGATTATGCCCTCATAAACGAATGACCTGTTATAATATTTATATTACATCTAACAAAAATATATAAGTTATACAGGTATGCGACTTACACAGGTCGCTATATTGTTGGAAGCGACACACAGTCAAAGCCAAGAGCTACGAGCGCAAATTATGGCGGGCAAGGCGGGCAACACGAGCGTGCTGGGCGCGTCCAGCGGCGAGTTCATCTCTGTGGCGGGGCTGCGCGTGGACGGGCGCCGCAGCGAGGAGGTGCGGCGCATCCGCACACGCTTCGGGCTCTTCCAGCGCGTGGATGGCTCGGCCTACTACGAGCAGGGCAACACCAAGGTCGTGGCCGTGGTCTACGGCCCGCGCGAGCTCAAGATGGCCGGTGCGGCCGCGGCCGCCGGCGGCGTCGCGTCCGTGGGTACCGGATCGGGCAACGCCGCCAGCAACACGCAGCCGCGCGCGGTCGTGCACTGCGAGTTCACGCAGGCGGCCTTCGCGACGTCGGAGCGCAAGCCGCAGCGCACGGGCGACCGCAAGAAGATGGAGTCGTCGCTCGCGATCAAGCAAATCTTCGAGGCGTGCATCCAGACGCAGCTTTACCCGCGCTCACAGATCGACATCTTCGTGCAGGTGCTGCACGCCGACGGCGGCGAAGTGCCTGCGAGCATCAACGCCATCACGCTCGCGCTCATCGACGCTGGCATCGCGCTCAACGACTTTGTCGTCGCGTCTTCGGCCGGGTACCTCCAGCAGACGCTGCTCTGCGGTACGTGCTGTTATGCTGTGTTGTTATTTTATGGATGTCGTCACGATGGGGGGTTGTTACGCTGCTCACTGACCATGCTGTTTTATTGTGAACGGATAACTAGACCTGAGCTACCAGGAGGAGGCTGCGCGTGCGCCGCAGCTCGTGATAGCGCTCAACCCGCGCACACAGAAACTCAACCTGCTGCAGATGGAGTGCAAGCTGCCACTGGAGATCTTCGAGTCGCTCATGAACGTGGCCATGGAGGGTTGCAACCAGGTGTACGACCTGCTGCAGAACGCCGTGCGTGAAAACACGTGGAAGCAGCTGCGCTCGCGCGGCAGCGCGGTCGCATAAGGCCTCCCGCGACGGCTACCTCTCCACAGCGTAATACATATGCCTCTATCTACTTGTGCCTCTAACCCAGCTTGATGACCTCGTGAGGCTGTCTTCATCAGAAGGAACACTGTGTCCATTGACTTGGATATATCTTATTTGCTCGCACCCTTTCTTCGTAAACAGCTTGACAGACCCACCACGCTCCGCTATCTGCACGTTGCAAGACAGAACGATCCTCGCGACTCCAGACACCATGCGCTTAGGCAGTAGGCACCGACGCGTTACGAGTCTGCTGTCGACAATGTTGATACTTGCGCCTCTGCTCTCACACGTCGCCGTCTTTGCCCATACCGCCAGCAGCAACTCGAGCTATATCCAATACGTGCACGTACTGGAGAGGTGCTGTCCGTTCGCCACGAGGTTCCAAGTCGGCGACTACACTCCGGCACTGCAAATCAGAGCTGCGCCGACGTGGCGCCTCGCCCTCTCGTTCCAGGCGTACAAGTTCAGCTTCGCAAGCGACCACGATTGCTACGAGATCGATGACATTGCCGGCGAGTCGCAAGGCCTTCGGTTGCTGGCAGCCAACGCTGAGCCCGAGCGAGAAGCCCACGCACGATTTTTTTGCGTCAGCAATGTGCAGCCATCCAGTGGCGACAGTCTAGAGAAGTTCCTGTACTACGGCGAGAACGAGGCCGGCACCGCGGCGATCGTCCAAGTCGGGGTGCTGCCCGTGACAATGCAGAGGCGAGCCTGGTTGCACGCCAAGACGCCGCATTTCCAATTCCGCCCCCTCACGCTCCACACGTGGCTCAAAGCCGAGCCCATGTCTCTGATCACGAAAGTGAGCGTCTCGACACGTGTGCGAATCGGTACTCGGTACCTCCCACCGCAGTGCAAGGGCGGCAAAATCAGCGGCGGGAACTACAACGCCGGATTCAAGAAGGACCCGCTCATCTACCTGTGCGTCGAGTCTGAAAAAGTGCTCTCGGGCCGGGATGCGGTCGCTGACGACGCGCCGGGCAAGCTCTTCGTGTCAGGCCTCCACCTGCAGGAGTTTGCGTACAAAGTCAAGAAGCCCACGTGCCCCGAGGGCATGGAGGCCGTGGGTCACAACCCGAACGCGGGCTATGCGACGCCGAAGACGCCGTTCAAGTTCGCAGGCTACGAGACCACGTACTTTGTGCTCTGCCTCACCAAGAGCCGTGTGGTGGAGGACAACAGTGGTCACCTTGCTGCGATCAGGTTCCTGAGCAGTATCTTCGTAGACGATCAGCAAGAACGGCCGCTGCGCATCGACTCGCGAGCGAACGACAAGATCGACTGGAGCGAGCAAGTGACGGATGCGCAAGTGGTCAACAGTGTCTTTAAGTGATTCAAGTGGCTGCTGAGACTGCGACTGAGAGTAAACCTACACGTGTGTAGAGATGTCATAAGAATGTTGTTGTGCAAAGGATGAGCTGACAGATTTCGATAGGAGTGCTTGTCTTTGACATCCATTGCTTAGCTATGATGAGCATTGATTGGCGTTCTCGAGAGTGAGAGTTGAGGAGTCTTCATGGGGAGAGCCCACCGACCCCATGGAACTATGGCTATTGGACGTCTCGAGGTTGGCCCCGGACTGGTGAACGGTTGTGTTTGCATGATGATATCAAGTAGGCTCTGATCTGCACTGTTCATCTTTGATCCACTCATCGACCACCACGACACCTTAGCGCCCAGATATGACGGACGCATTCGGCTCGTGAGGAGCCCAGTGCTCAGGTTCAGGCGGGTGTTCGGGAACGCTAGTCACAGTCACATTGTTCATTTTTAGTGACATTATAACCTCATTATAGTGCACCACCTCGTGCTAGTGCCTATCGATTTTTTTTTGACTGGAAGCGGAAAAAAAAAACGTTTTCATAAAAAGTGCATTATTTGAGCAGCTCTTCTGCAACACAAGCAATAGCAAAACTATTGGACGCCACAGGACGAGCGAGAAAGCCATGGCGCCACAGAGCAAGCCGCAGAAGAAGGGCGCCATGAAGGCCCCGGTGCAGCGCAAGCCCAGCAGCAGCAGCTCCAAGGCGCCACCTTCTAGCCACAAGGGCAAGCCATATGACAAGCCCAGCGCCGCGCCGTCGGCACCCTCCGCCGCGCTGCAGAGCGTCGTGGCCAAGCTCGCGGACCAGAGCGTCTCCTGGTACCAAGTGGCGAAGCCGCTCAAGGAGCTCAAGCCCACGGCCGCAGAGCCCAGCAACTCCGCTAGCGCTACGCTGGCCAAGGGCAACGGCAACAGCCGCAAGAAGAACAAGAAGCTTCAGCAACTGGCGCTCGAGCGTGCGGCCGCCGCCAAGGACGCGCCCGCCAGCGTGCTGGACCTGGATGCGTCCAAGCTGCCCGAGGCGCAGATCGAGGCCAAGAAGCGCCACTCGCAGCGGCTGCTGGAGGACGAGGTTCAGCGCTTTGAGGCCAAGAAGGGCGGTAAGATGTCGAGCGACGACAAGTACCTCGCGACGATGATGAAGTCCGGTACGCTAGCAGATCGCGTCGCCGCGCTCACGCTCACGATCCAGAGCTCACCGTTCCACTGCCTCTCGCGACTCGGACAGCTCATCACGATGGCGAGCAAGAAGGCCCGTCGAGAGAGCATGATGGCCGTCGACTCGCTCAAGGACCTGTTCATTAACAACCTGCTCCCGGACGACCGGCGCCTGCGCTTCTTCCACCAGAACCCGCTGCACCACCCGGCCGCGACGGACGAGCACCTCGTCGTGTGGTTCTTCGAACACTGCCTCAAGACCGCGTTCGCACAGCTCGTGGGCGTGCTCGCGAACGGCATGGACGACGCCGTGGACAACCACAAGCGCGCGTGCATCCGCGCGGCGAGCGCGCTGCTCGCAGGCAAGCCCGAGCAAGAGGCTGTGCTACTCGCGATGCTCGTCAACAAGCTCGGTGACCCGGACCGCAAGATCGCGTCGTACATCCACAAGACGCTACAGGAGCTGCTCAGCGAGCACCCCGCCATGAAGCGCGTCGTGATCGACGAGGTCGAGCGGGTGCTCACGCGGCCGCAGGTCTCGGACCGCACCAAGTACAACGCGATCCTGTTCATCAACCAGATCTACCTCGACAAGTCGGGCGATGACGCAGACCTCGCGGCCCACCTCATCACGGTCTACTTTGGGCTCTTCACCAAGGAAGTCCACGGTGACGAGGCCCGGTACGAGGCCCAGAAGGCGGATGCCAAGAAATCTAAGAGTGGCGGCAAGCACAGCCACGGGAAGAAGAAGAAGAGCGAGCCCATTGCCGCCGAAGGCATGGACCGCAAGCTGCTCAGCGCGCTGCTCGTAGGTGTGAACCGCGCGTTCCCGTACGCCAAGACGACGTCGGCGCAGTTCCACGATGAGATCGACTCGCTCTTCACGGTCGTTCACCGCGCGCACCACTCGACGAGCGTGCAGGCGCTCATGCTGCTCTTCCAGGTCATGCAAAGCACCAACTCGGTCTCCGACCGGTTCTACACGGCGCTCTACGACAAGCTCTTTGATCCCAAGGTGCGCGAGACCTCCAAGCACACGCTCTTCCTCAACCTGATCTTCCGCGCCATGAAGGCCGACGTCTCGCCCGCGCGTGCTGGTGCTATGATGAAGCGTCTGCTGCAGCTCACGACTGTCATGACGCCGGCATTCACGTGCGCCGTGCTCTTTCTGCTATCGGAGCTCATGAAGATCAAGCCGACGCTGCGCACGCTGATCGACCAGCCCGAGTCTGGTGGCAGCGGCTCCGGTGGCGGCGCTGGTGACGAGGATGAGCACTTTGAAGACGCCAAGGCAACCTCTGGCGACGAGCAGGACAGTGACGAAGAAGAGCAGAAGTTCAAGCTAGAAGAAGATGACGAAGAGGAAGCCACGGACGACGAGGAGAACGAAGACGAGGCCACGCCCGCCGAGCTCAACGACGGCCTCACGGACGCCGAGCGCGCAAACAAGGTGCTCGAAGAGATGTTTGGCAAGGCGCCGACGAAGAGCAAGGCTCCCGTGGCCGCGGTCACTTTTGACGAGAGCGACGATGAGGAAGATGTGAAAGCCGAGCAACTGAATGGCAAGGGCAAGGTTGTCAAGAGCGAGGCCCCTGCTGGTGAGGCTTCTGCTGAAGGCACCCTGCTAAAGAACAGTTACGACCCACGCAAGCGCAACCCGCTCTACGCCGGGGCCGAAAACGCCTGCGCGTGGGAGTTGCACCACCTAGTGCACCACTACCACCCATCCGTGCAGGTCTTTGCACGCCAGCTGATCGAGAACAAAACGCTGGGCATTCAGTACGCCGGCGACCCGCTCGTGGACTTTACGATGCACGCGTTCTTCGAGAAGTTCATGAACAAGAAGCCGCGCCACAAGGTTGCCGAGCCGAGCAGCGCTGGCGAGCCCGGCCAGAAGGCCAAGAGCTGGAGCTTTGCGGCCATCAACACGGAGGCCGTGCTGCAGAAGGCCGAGGAGAGCGTGGATGAGAGCGACAAGTTCTTCTACAAGTTCTTCAAGGAGCGTGCGACGCGCGAGGCCGCGACGGGCGTCTCGAAGAAGAAGAAGAAGACGAGCGGGCGCGACGAGCGGATCGGCGACTTGAACTCGGACGCTGAGAGCGACGAGGACGACGAGCTCGAGGCCTACGCCCAGGGGCTCGCCGAGGGCATCATGCAAGACGGTGACCTGGACGACGAGGACCCGGAGCTGGGCGACTGGAGCGATAACGATGACGAGGACGACGAGGACGGTGGCGAGCTGGAGGGCGAGTACAATGGTGAGGATGACGATGACGTGCCTGAGTTCGGTGCGGACTTTACCAACGGCGAGGACAGTGACGAGGACGACGGCGGTGAGCTGGATGAGGATGATGAAGAGGGCGGCTTTGGTGGCCTTGATGATGAAGATGACGACGAGGATGATGACGAAGATGGTGATGAAGATGGCTTTGACTTCGCCGAGATGGACGGCCTGGACAGCGACGACGAGGCCGAGATCGCCCAGAACGTGGCCTCAAAGAGCAAGAAGACGCCGCCGGCACCCAAGCGCAAGTCCCTGTTCGCGAGCGCCGACGACTACGAATCGATGGTGCAGGAGGCACTCGCCAAGCAGCAACAGCAGCGTAGCGGCGCCAAGAAGCAGAAGAGAAAGTAGAGAGCTCTTTAGTATCTTCTTTACTATCGGGTTGTATTTTTCATCAACATAGAGTTCAGGTTGTATTATCTCTTTGAGACTCTCAGCTCTTCCTGGATGGCTTGGCTCTCTTCTTGTCCTTGTTGGTCTCAACACTGTTGTCCTCACTGCTCTTTTCGTAGAGGGGCAGCGCCTGCAAAAGCCGCACGTGGCCACGCTGCATCGCCTCGTGGGGCTCGAGCGCCACCGAGTACGCGAGCAGCTGAATGCCCTGACGCTTAGCCTCGGCGCACAGTTTGGCGAACTTGACGTCGTGTAGGAAGGATGGTGCGAACTCGTGGCAGTCGTCGCGCTGCACAAGGAAGACGATCGCGGCCGTGAGCTGCTTGGCCTTGTCTGAGCGGCTCTGGATCAGCTCCGTAAGCTCCGTCACGTGTTTCTGAGCGCGCTCCGAGATCGTGTCTGGGAAGAGCGCACAGAACCTCGATCCGTTCTCAGCGAGGAGCTCTTGGGCTGAGTCTGAATCGATGCGATGCGCAAAGCTCACGCTCTTAACCTCGACGTACTTCTCGTGGGTCGCACCTTCTTGAGTGGTGGCCGACAGGACAAAGTCCACGCGGCTGTTGGTCGCGAACTTGACCTCTCGCTGGAAGCTCGAGAAGAGCCCGAGCTCCGGCAGCCACTGGGCCGCGATCGCCTTCTCGACCATGCGGTTCGCGAGCGTCGAGTGCACGCCCACCCAGACCCGGCGCTCACCATTCTAGGACAGGCACATTCGACAAAGTTAGGACATCTGTCTTACTATCAAAGCCACACAATAGAAAGATACTCACGTCCACTTGGATCATCTCCAGCGTGTACTGGTACTTGCGCTTGGGGTCGTCGCTCTTGGAGAGCTGTACGCGCGCGTTCGGCAAGTCCAGCAGGCCCACCATCGGGCCTGTGTTGGGGCAGTACACCGTCACAACATTCGCCTCATTGATGGCAGCATCATCGTCAGTTGGTTCTCCTCCTTGCTGCTGCGCATCGACGAGCTCAATGTCGGCGAGGAAGCGCTTGTAGCGCCGCAGCAGCCGGCCGGGCACTAGGTGCTCGTAGTTAAACAGGATCTTGTCATCCACACCATGGCCCTGGCGACGCTCCTTGAGTGCACTTAGCAGAGGGAACTGAGACGCAGCAGCCGCGCTCGAGGCGACAATGGGAACGATCGGAATGCTGGCTCGCTTGGCAGCGCTCATCTTCTTCTTTGCGGGGCTTTTGCGGGGCTTCTTGTCGCTCAGTGGCTCTTCGCTGAGGACAGGAGCACCATCAGCATCGTCAGTGGCTGCTGGCGCGTCTGCTGGCGCTACGGAAGCCGCAAGCGCGCGCTTCTGCGAGCGTCGGAGCTGCATCAACGGAGCTCTTCGTCCGACTGGTGCGAACAGCATATGGCTTGGTTTAGCTTCCCGCCCTTTTTTTTAAATCATCAGAGAGAGATCTTATTGGTGGTTATTCTTGGAAAAACAAGCCAATCACATGCGCTTATTGCGGAAATGTTTTGTTTTGACCAATCGGATACTTCAATCCTACCCACCACCCAATTCCGAGCCAAACAAAATGGCGCGCTCAAGCCCACGAGCTCCTCATTCCGCATTTTCACTGCCACAAGCAGCAGCAGCAGCAGCGCGGTCGTCCCAGTGCATCCAATCAGGTGCAGTTTATCGGCACAGCAGAGTCGGCTTGCCGCAACCTATGGGCTGGTGCTTTAGCGCTGGGCGCTGGCGTCACGCCTGTGTGCACTGGTATGTGTGAGCCATTGCGTATGTTGCGGGGTCAGTGTGTGTGTATGAGTGCGTGTGGGGAAGCCGCCTTGGGTGAAACAATGATTTACCATTTTTTGGTCTCGTTCGTATGAAATTTTATCAAGACTCGTCTTGAACATGATTCGACTCGGAATGCTGAGTTTCACCACCAAACAAATCAACAATAGTGTACTTGTAGCATTAGCGTCCATGTGTGCATGTTGTATTCCATCACAACCGTAATGCCTCGTCTTAATAAACGAAATCTATCCTTCCAACATGCAATGCTCCTCGATCTTTTACATCTGCTGGTCCTTTCCACTGTGACCTGTCTACGCTGTCCAGTTATGCAGCTTTGCAGATCCAATACGGTTGCGAAGCTCGTTGAATTTCAGTTGCGAGCAGCACATTTACTCGTGAGACTGATGAGACCACCATGAATGATAGCTCTCGCTGAAATGAAGGCTGGCGCCGGAATCACGGCCGTGACCCAGCTCGCCTGTCACAAGCTATGAAAAGAAAAGCGAGGAAGGATGTATCTGTTCGTTCAGTCCATTACGAGCCTGTCTACGTGGATATTCTTGTCGCCAGCAGCTCAGAAAAGTGGCGCGCCGGCTGCGCGGATCGGCGCACCAAAGCTGAATCCTGACGAAGCTGCTGCTGATCCACTCGATGGCGCCCCCGACGCATTCTTGGCGACACCAGCGGCCGCACGCGCTTCTTCCAGCAGCGCGATATACTTGAAATACTGGCTCAGCTTCTCCTTGAACCGCTGGACGCTATCTCGGAGCACAGCCTCACTGTCAGACGCTTGTCCGCCGCCGAATCGTCCTCCGTTCTGCAAGATGGCATCCGCCGAGTCCAGCACCGCATCAAAGAGGTTGTATGGTAGCCATGGAAGTGGGGACGCGCTCGGCGCCGTCACGCGTTGCCGAAAGCTCGCCTCGCTCTCGTCCAGCAGAGCGTCAGGGATCATCTCGTCTGCGAGCTTGACCGCGTCCACGAGCAGGCCATACTGCAGGTAGAGCTTCAGGAGCTTGGCTGGGTTGCCGCGCTTCGGGTCCGCCAGGCGGTCATACAGCCAGGACGGTAGAACAATCTTCACCTTCCACTCGAGGATAGAGGTCGCAGCCACTTCGCACTGCTCAAGTGAGTCGATCGCCGCCAGATACCCCTGCAGCATGCGCCAGCAGAGACTGTCAAGGCCAACGGAGTGGGCCGCCGCCACGCAGTATCGCGCCACGGACTTGGTGATGTTGTTGTAGCTGAGCTTGGAGCTCTTCGCGACAATGTCAACCGCCAGCTCGATCGCCAGCGAGCTCTCCTGCTGCTTCTCTAAACTGGTACTACTCGTCCACTCGCAGCACGAAAGCGCCGAGTCTACGAGCAGCGCCACCACTTCCTCGCCATCCATCGTGCTCAGGAGTACGCTCTCTGGGTGGCCGAGGTGCAGCAGCTGCAGCTTGCCGTCCAGGACCGCGATCTCCCGTGCCAGGTCCTGTCCCGTGACAATGTTCAGTGGGAGATCCGTCTTTGTATCAGCACGCACACTCGCGGCCAATTTGCGCGCCGATGAAGAGCCGCTGGCCAAGAGCTCCTCAGTGTGGTACTTGCGCACGATCCAGCGATTCATCTCGGGCAACGCCAGCAGCGCGTTCGTTGCAGCGTAGAGCGCGTTGCGCTGAGCCTGCAGAGCAATGCCAGACTTCATTTGCGCCAACCGCAGCCGCAAGAACAGCGAATGCATCGCCGCCGCAGCGTTTGCAGGCTGCTGCTTGCGCGAGTAGAACGCGAAGAGCAGGTTGTGGTACATGAGCACAGCCGGGTCGACCCCGCCACTACCGTCCTTGGCCACCACGTTCGCGTTCGCGGCCTGCCACTGGATGTGCTTCTCGACCTCGGCCTCCAGCACGCCCCACTGGAGGTCGCAGATGAGGTCCAAATGGCCGTAGCGACAGAGTTCCTTCACAAGGTAGTTCACGCACTCCTCCGAAGTGTTCAACGCTTTTTCCGTCGCATCGCCATCGTCGTCCGTCATGTGCGCCGCGACAGCCGACGTCACATCCAGCGTGTGCATGAGCGCAAGGTGCGCGTCGCGGAAGAGCCGCTCCTCCACCGAATACTTGAACACGTTAACCCATACGAAGGTCTGCAATGCACTGTCGCCGCCCTCGTTTCCCGACTGTCGGTTCAGCGCCTGTGTGACGACGGTCCAGAGGAACCCGAGCATGTGGCTGAAGTACCCGCGCGGGATCGTCTCCTTCAGCAAGCCCAGAATGTCGTAGATGAACCGCTCAGCCGTCTGGTCGAACGCGTGTGGCGGCTCGTCGTGTTCAGACAGGAACGACGAAAGGCAAATGCTGAAGCAGCGGATCGCCTGCTGGAAGCACCAGAGCGCATGCGCGTCCTTGTCGCCCTCCTTCGCAGCGGCCTGGCCTTCGCGCGCCAGGCACTCGCCAATCGACCGCACATAGCGCTGCACCTCTGGGCTCTGGTCTGGGCTTTCGTACTTGATCGCGTGGAGACTCACGTCGCTCAGATTACAGCAGAACATCGAGCGCAAGAGCGCAAACTGCTTGCGCTTCTGCAAAAACTTGACCAGCGGCTCGTTCGGCTGCGACACGAAGCGCAGGATCTCGCGGGTGAACGAACCAAGGACGCTGTGCGCCTCCTCACTCTGTACGTTGCTGTTCATGAGTGCGATTTGCAGCACCGACCGAGCACGCTTCAGAGCTCCAGATGCGTTCAATTTGCTGTTTGCCTCGAGCAGGAAGAGCTGCAGCAGGGGCGGCAGCACCGACGCTGAAGCCTTGGCAGTGGACGAGTCCAACTCCGTGGCATGGGCTATGTTCTGGCTCGAAATCCACTTGCTCAGACGCCAGCGCTGGTAGATCGTGATCGACCGTGGCAAGTAAAACCGCGCGACGTTGCGCAACACCGCCGAACTCACGAACGCTGGCTGGGAGTCCACGAGGTATGACAGGAACAGCACCACGCGTAGCGCCTGCGTGCACATCTCGTCGATTGTTCGCGCCGCGACCTGTTCAAACGCAAAGCAGATCTCGTTTCCACCAAAGAGGTTGCGGCTGATTGACGCAAACCCGTTGGCCGACTCGCCGTCGTCCATCGCCTGGTCTTCATCGTCGTCGCCATCGTAGCTCTCACGTCGTTTCTTCGGAGACGGCGAGTTCGACGATGAGCCGTCGTGTGAGACGTCAAACGGGAACAAGTGCTCCACCAGGTCTCGCAAGACCTGGTCGTGGAACTCGGTTTCTCCGCCGAGGATCTTGCTCAAACGCAGCAGAGCACGCGTGAGCACCAGGTCTGAGCTGACGGCATTACCGGCACCGGTCTTCAAGCCCATACGGACGCAGTGTCGCGCCAACGCGACGAACGACTCCACCTTCCAGTCCGAGACCACGTCTGTGACTTCGCGGTGGATGAACGACTGGAAGCTCTGGCTCGGGAAGCCGTCAAACACGGGGAGGATGTCTGCGACAAGCTCACGGACACAGTCAGCACTGTTTGAATTGAGCTTGGACAGGAAGGGTATCGTGATCGCAGACGCAGATGGGAAGAGCAGCGCCACGCGATTGCGACGTAGAAGAACGGGAGACCCTGGAAGCAGCGAGTTGGTAGTTGTCGCGAAGCCAATGGGCACGTTCTCCACACGCCAGTGCTAATACCGAATGCACACACAATAAAGAGCCATTAGGATACGAACGAGGTAGGAATTCGTACCTAGCAAGCCATCACGTACCTTGTTGCAGAGCTCAATGATGCTCTTCCAGATGCCAATGCGCAGCAGATTTGGGTCGCGCGTGTGTCTGGCAGCAGATCCGTCTATGTTGTTGCTGTTAATTGTGCTGAGCCACTTGTCAGACACAATCTTCACGAGCAGGTCCTTGTATTTGGACTCTTGATGACCAGCACTCGAGAGCAGCGGTCGCAGTGGAATCTCGAGATCCCCGTGGTACTCCAACACGGCCTTGTACAGGTTTTGGCGCGAGAACCGACCAGGGAGCAGCACGCGCTCGGCAAAGAAGTTCTAATGGAGCATGCCAATAACACAAAGTCAGTATCACTCAGTCAGCAATCGCTTTCGTTCACACAAGCAAGCCCACTTACATCTGTCAGCGCCACGACACCCTCGTCCTTGAGGTCGAACGGCCACTCGTCGTCCTCCAGGTCGTACTTCTGCATCTGCGCGTTCAGGCTGCTCACGACCTCTCCGCGAATGATCCGTGGTCCCGTCAATGCCATCGGGTTTGGGTGGCTGTACACGAAGTCCCCGCTCGCAGACCGCCACGACGAGTACAAATAGTTCTTGTCGACGGCAAAGTCCACCATCTTGAGGCGCTTGGAGCTGTGAGCGGTCGTGGCCATCGATGGTGAGTCCACGGTGAAGATGCGGGCAGACGCAAGCGACAGTTCTCGGCGGCCGCCCGTTGGCAATGGCGTCACATCGCCTCGCAGCAAGAAAATGTCTTGCGAGAAGTTGGCCGTCGTGTCAATGTGCAAGAGCAGCCGGCAGTTGTCGCTCGTGGTCGCTGGGAGCGCAATGATCTTGGCGCTCACAGCGTAGACAGCGTCCGCGAGGTCCTCGTCGTCAAAGTCTTCGTTCACAAGCGAGTGAATATGCTGCTTGCCCAGACACGACTGGCTCGCGTACGACCACGCGCGCAACGTCAGGTCCGCTGAGACAGTCACGATGCACACGTCGTCTGACTCATCGTCCACCTCGCTCTCGAGCGGGAAGCACGTGGCTGCGACGATGGCATTCGCCTGCTGGCGCTTGTCGTCTCCGCCGCCGCCCTGCCACTTGGCGGCGCTGGACTTGACGAGTCCGTTCCAGAGCCATTTCACGACCGACTCATCCGAGAACGCGAACTCCTGCATCTCCACGGGCCCGAGCGGCGACGTCGGGAGGCCAAAGTTGACGCCAATGACGCGACCTGAGTCCGCGCCCAGCACGAGGTTGTACTCATTCACCCAGAGCGCGACCGTGATGATCTCGTCGGGCGAGAGCGAGGCCACGAGGTCGCACTTGGATGACGTCGCGGGCTTGGGCGGGAACGATGCGTCGGCGGTCGTGAAGATACTGTGCGTCGTCGTCGCTGGGATTGCGTATGTGAACCGGTGGATCGTGCCAGCGTGCGTGACGACGCAGATGCTCACGGCGTTGCCCTCCCAGGACTCGACCGCGAACACGCCCGTGCCGACGACAGGCGCTGCCAATAGCAAATAATACATCAAGTAGTTAGTACACAGCCAATTCATATAACAATGCGGGTTTCCTTTGAATAGTAGAAGAACAGCGTACCTGGGAACTGCAGCCGGACGCCATTGCCCGCGAGCGTCTCGTGAAGACTCCACTCGCGCAGCACGACGATGTTCTTGATCACCCGCCAGCTACAGAGACACACGTCAGCCTCAGGGTGTCTCTCATAAGTACAGAGAGAGTACTATAGACACGCACCAGACGAATCGGTCCTTGAGCGCCTCGTTCTGGAAGTAAAAGCTGCCGGACCCCGAACACTCCAGCGAGCGCACTACATCGACAACCCACCAGACAAAGCGTCAGCCTCTCACACATACACACACATACGTCATCACAGCACCACCATCAACAGCAGCAGCATACCTCTGGCAAAGCTCTTCTGCGCCAGGCTGCGCGACGCGCCACTGGGCTCGGCGATCGCAAACGTCTTGAGCCCCGCGTGGTGCTGCGGCGCCTGGTGAGGGTGGAGCGCGAAGTCCCCACCGAGCAGCACATGCGTGTTGTTGCTGCTGCCGTCGAGCTCGTCGTCCTCAAAGCACGCGAACTGCGCCTCCTGCAGCTGCGCCATGACGGTCCTTCCTGTGGGGAATAATCGCCTTTGCCCGTCCACCCGGTTATGAATGGGTGCGAACTTAGCGCTGCGTTTCCCCCCTTGAATACTGGCCCTCCTTTTTTGAACAAGTGCGAACTTTAGCGATTTTTTGACTAGCGCCACAGACTTTTCTGTTGGAGCTGTTGGTGACAAGGACGAGGAAGACACCGTTTTGGACACCGGCTGGCGGGAAGATCTCATTCATTTCATTCGCAGAACAAGACCAGTCAAGCCAAAGCGACGCCGTCATTCTCGCAGTTCGTCTCTGAAGAAGACGTCGCTTGCCACCCGTAGCAACAGAGACCAGATATGATGGACAAGCTGCGCCAGCAGAAGCAGAAGCTGCTGGATCCGGAGAGCCAGCAGCGCGAGCCGAGCTTCCGCGATGAAGCCAACACGATCTGCCCGAGCCTGACGTACCAGGAGCGCGTGATCGGCTGCATCACGTGCTTCACACTAGGCTTCCTGCTGTCGCTGGGGGCGACGTTCCGGCTCGCGAAGCTCGTGCATGGCAACCCGGGCCCATTCGCGATGGCGTACACGATCGGCAACCTGCTGTCGCTGGCGTCGTCCATGTTCTTCGTCGGCCCGTGCAAGCAGATTCAGTCCATGTTCCACCACAAGCGCCGCATCTCGGCGATCGTGTACATCGTGTTCATCGCCTTGACGCTCGCGCTCTGTTTCTCGCCGCACGTGCCGCACCGTGTGGGGCTCGTGGTCATCTGCGTCATCACGCAGTTCATCGCGCTCGTCTGGTACACGCTCTCGTACGTCCCATATGGCCGCAAGATCATGCTCTCGTGCTGCAAGCGCATGTGCGGCGTCGCGGATGAAGACATGTAAGAACCTATTATTTGGGGGTGCAGACAAGCGAATTTATTATCAGCAGTGCGGCTGGAAGATTGGAATAAGAGTGAGGACAAAGAACTGCACACGAGCGCCTCTAAGTCAATAACTCTACTGATGTTATCTACTGATGTTATGCTTTTTCATGGACCATGACCGCTTCTCTTGCCATTCTACTACGAAGTTATCTTGTCTTGTACGCCAATACGATCGCGCAGTATGGTAACAACACTGCTAGTAGATCACATACAGTTAACCAAGTCAGTCGTCTAAGCGGTGACTGCTTCTTGTATCGCACTGCTCAAAGATAACTCCACGACGATTGTATATCCAGCGAGCGAGGGCAGCCAGCTAGAAGGGCAACATCACGCAGCACAGCATAATTCCTTGAATTCCTGTAATATTAGCTACGAAGTTCGAGATCAGTCGCTGACCTATGCGTACTCTACTGACGCATGGCATGCCGATCACGTCTGCTGGCCCAATGCTATGGCACCACGGACCTTGGACCAATGCATCCATCTCCTTAGATCACCATAACGCCACCACGGAAGACCGGAAATTCTGCTGCCCACGCTCTCTCCATTAATCTGTCTTTCCACGCACAGCCTTGGCAGCGTCCTGCTTGAGCTTCCCTGCATGCGACGACGTGTCCACTGCGCTGTGCTCCTTGAGCTTATTTGCCTCGATGATGAACCAGTTAATGGACACGGTGAGGCCAACGACGATGAAGAGCATCACGAACACGTGGATCGAGTCCTCCAGCTGCGTGTACACGACCGCGAGCATCACGAGGAAGAGTGCTGCCAGCACGCAGTTGAGGATGATCACGAACTCGCGGCTCCCGGGCCGCATGGCTGCCTCCACGAACTGCCCCATTGCTCGAGTCTTGTGTCACGCTTCGATCTTGAAATTGCGAGTATGCGTACTTAATATGACAAATATCGCGCTTTGTCCCGGCAAAGTACGAAAGTGATGGCTGACATGACGCACTTAACGATGAGCCAGTTGACTTGAAGTGCGCTTTTGGACACTATGAGCTCACATGGAACGCGTGGCTGGTTGCCTAATGCTATGCGTATCATGGCCTTACGTCAACGTCAACAGCTAGCATAGAACAACAGCATGGAGAATATATTTCATCATTCACGCATGGATGGATGCGTGTGGGGGTATAGCAATAGCGCGGCTAATCGAGCTGCACCTGAATGTGATCGAGATCGGGTTGGCCGCTCCTTAGTCATCGCGACGCTGGGCCTTGAGCAGCTGCTTCTTCATCGCGTGGAAGCGCAGAAGCATCCTGTAATACGATAGCAACGGCGAACGTCTAGTTAGCAAACGGGTCACAGGAAAATAAATCATTGGCTGACAAATGCACTCTCTCGTACCAGTAGATCGTGAACGTGAGCGCGCTGATCCACCAGTTGCGCTCCGAGCGCCAGCGAGTCGCTTTTTTCTACAGTGAGGCAAGTACCAACCAAGAGCAAGTCGCGTGTAAGAATCAATGCCTCATTCGGCCCCAGAAGAGCTGTACACATGAGCACTTGGAAAGCAATAAAACGTACCTGAAGATCGGCCGCGTAGTGACCGTCCGAGTGGTTGTCGTGGACAGCATAGCGCTTCTGCAAGTCATACGTTTGCGCTGTAGATAATACACCACCACCATTCGAACAACAACAACAGGGTCAGCATTATGCGCTTTCCCGATCCTCATTCCCTTTCCACAACGACATACCACACATGACGATGAACGAGATCGTGGTGATGATCGAGAAGATGCTGAGCGTGCCGATGCGGATGTTGAACACCAGGTCGCCGAACTTAACGATGCCCTTGTTCAGCATGCTCGGAAACGGGATCGTGAGCAGCAGCAGTCTACACATACAGCGAGTCCATTCATTCCTTAGCTCATACAAGACACGAGAGAGGGCAGAAGTCGAGAGCTACGGTAACGTACAGCACGACCGCAGGCGGCAGCAGCATGTACGTCATGGACGACCACATGGACGCCATCGTTCTCTCCTTCTTCTGGTGATCTTGTGCTTGTGTCGTAGGGCGGAAATCGGGTTCTGGTCACGTGAAGGCAGCCGCGGGACGGTTGTCCGTGACATGCAGAAGCCAGGAATCATTACGGCTACGAGTACAGTACATCACATTACACTGATGTGTCGTGTACTGTACGCTACAACGGAGCTGAGTGCTGGTCTGTGGATTTTGTTTACCATCATTCCGGCAACGATGGGTTCAAAATCCGGCTTAGTCGATTCTTGTGTCGTGAATGACGCCACGTGGCGACTTGAGCAGCGCCGGTGCCATTGCGCTCATCGCGTGCGTATGAAGTAGTGGATCCTCTGTACAGATGACGCTGGCTGTGAAGCTCCTGGAGTATCCAACGGGGTGGATTTTTCTCGGTGGCAGTGGATTTCTGCTCGGCTTTGGTGGCGGAGCAAACAGACTCTCGGAAGCGGTTCTTGTGAGCTGATAATTATCTTGTGGCGTCAAGATCAATGTCCCCAGTGCGAGCTTCTTGTTGGTTAAGCAGAATGCCATCGTAGCGGCATCAACTTCAAGCAAGCACGCATCTCCGCGTATCTCTTGGAGGAAACGTGCTGCCAACGTAAAGACATCCTGGAGTTACAATATAGTGCTCGCTCTGCGTTGTGCGCATATGTGAGCTGCTAGCTCGCATTACTCCAAGCACTGGCGGCGTTCGTGTGCGCTGCTTGGTCTCATCACCATACCAAGCAAAAGCAATGGTGGTTGAAAATGAACGTCTTATAGCTGCAGCGAAAAACGACGAATCGATCACCCAGGGTGAGAAGGCCACCACATCTGAGGTATCAAGGCGCTGCTGATTGAAAACGTATCAACCACGCCACGAGTGACGAGCTCACTATCACATCAGATACTTTAAAACGTTCTTCTACTGCACGTATTCGCCAGTGCACGCACGGTCTCGTATTCTTTAGTCAAGCCGCTTTCCCACCAACCACATCAGCCAGTTGACAATCTTGACGAACTTGGATGTTGCCGTTAGACAAATGGATGGATGCCAAATCAAGTCTTGCTCATTTGCAACCACACATTCGCTTTCGCTTCGCATATCCCAGTGACACGCGTAATGAATCCGCAAGAGGAGACCCGGACAATGCAGCGGCTCGACCGGCTCTCGTCCGTGTTGCTGAGCGAGGCCCACACCGACAGCGAAGGCGACCGCAATCTCGAGAGCATCAACGACACCACAATTGGTGGCGCGAAGCTCCTGAAAAAGAAAGACGATGCGCTGGAAGCCGGCGATGGAGCTGCTGACGAAGGTGTGGACGGCGGAGCTCTTCGTGACGGTGAGGTACCGAACCTCTACAGCCGCAAATACGTGGGCCTACTCGTGCAGTACGCGGTCATCGGTGTCCTGTACGGTTCGTTGCCGCGCACCGTGTACCCGTTCCTCAACAATTACTTACACATGAACGGCTACCAAACTCTTTCGGCGCGCGTGCTGCTGTCGCTACCCTGGTCGCTTAAGGTACTCGTGGGCATCCTCTCGGATTGCTTCCCGATTTGCAAGTCGCGCCGCCGCGCGTACATGGTGCTCGGCTGGCTACTTTGCTTCGCGATGCTGCTCATTCTCGTATTCGTGCGTCAGGTGCCGCCGTTCTATACGGACCATTCGCTGCGCGGCAAGGACCTGTCCAAGATCCCACGCAGCGAGCTGGTCGGGCGCATCAACTGGGACGCGCCGAACGCTGGCGCGCTCTACATCGTGCTCATGACGCTAGCCAGCGTCGGGTACCTGATCGCGGACGTGGCGTGCGACGGTATGGTCGTTGAGTTTGCCCAGCGTGAACCAGAGCGCGTGCGCGGCAACATTCAATCCACGATCTATCTCGTGCGCAGCATTGCGATGATCCTCTCGGCGCTGCTCGTGGGCTTTGGGCTCAACAGTGTGGACTACGGCGGCAGCTTCCATTGGGCGTTCACCATGTCGCAGTTGCTGCTGGTCCTGGCGATCACGGGGCTGTGCGCGATCCCAGCGGCCGTGTGGTTCATCCACGAACCGCCTACGGCGCAGCGGCAGTCGTTTCGTGCGTACTTGGCGCAGCTCTGGCGCCTGCTGCAGAACACAGCCATGCTGCAGGTGATGGCTTATCGGTTCTTTAGCGGCGTCTTCGACGGCTTCACGGTTACCGCGAGTGACCCGATCCAGCGCTATTGGGCGCGCGTGCACCCACTGAACGAGAGCCTTTTTAGCGTGCTCGGGCTCTGTGTGTTTAGCCTCGCGCTGTACGCGACCAAGACGTTTGGGCTGCAGTGGAACTGGCGCGTCGTGATCGCGTCTACTGTCGTGTGCGTCGTGGCTATCGACACCGTCGTGGGCATGCTCACGATCTGGGACGTGGTGCGCAGTCAGTGGTTCTGGCTGGGCACACCCATCCTGGAGGAGCTCCCGGCGGCCATGAACTTCCTTGTGTCCACGTTCGTGGTCGTGGAGATGGCGGAGCGCGGCAACGAGGCCGCCGTGTATGGACTGCTGACCACGATTGCCAACCTGAGCTCACCCTTCGCGTCCTGCATCTCCAAGAACGTCAATGCGCTCTTCGACGTGGGCGTGGACGCCATCGTGAGTGACACGAGGCACGTGCGCTGGCAGGTCACGTGGACCTTTGTGATCGCGTACTTCATGAAGTTGCTCTCGCTGGGCTGGCTCGTGTTGCTGCCCAAGCAGAAGCGCGAGGCACAGGAGCTCAAGCGCAACGCGCGGCACAGCGTCTATGGCGGCGCGGCGGCCATCGCCATCGGCGTCTTTGCGCTCCTTTGGTCCATCGTCACGAACTTCATGTCCATCATCCCGGCCACGGCCTGTCTCAAGGTCGCCGGCGGCAGTGGCTGCAGCAAGTGAAAGAGGTGGCTGCAGTGCGTGGCGTATCTGTGTGGTCTGTGAAGGGTCGTTGTTGCGTTGAATTTATAATTGCGAGTTTAATAACCAGGTGGACCCATCAACAACTTTAAGCGTCCATCATTGTTGGACACTTTTGTCCCTTGGTTGTGGACACTATACATCTCCAAAGCAGTTGTGAGGGTATCACACCTTCAACAGCTCTTCGCGCTCGTCAACCTGGTGCAGGTGCCCAACATTATTCGAGGCCTTGAGCGGTCGTGGTCCAAGAGGGAGTTGCCAAAGATGACCACGACAGATATGCTCGCCCACAGCTTCAACAGCTACAACGCATCATCGAGGCGCTCGTGGCGATCTCAGCGATCTTGAGTCTGTGGCTTGTGGACAAGGTCGGTCGTCACACACTGCTGCTCTTTGGCGCTGGTCATGACCGCGTGCCAGTCTTCAGTAGCATTTATAGTCGAGGTCGTCTGATGTGTCGAGACGACATGCCTGACGCTCGAAGACTCGCAGGTGCAGTTCGAACGCGGTTGTGCAGCAGTGTGGTTGAGGCAATGGAGTCCAGATGGCGTAGTTATACGCTTGTTTTTGAGGTCAATCAACCGATTTGTTCGTATGTAGACATGTAGCAATAGCTTTATACTTTATCATGAAGGTTGGTGTCAAGCATCTACGAGCGATTCAAAAGAGTGCGGCGGCCTTCTCGAGCGACAGGCGCTTCGTCTCGGGACAGCAGAGAAACACGAATGGGACTGACAGCAGACAGCAACTGAGCGCCATGAAAGGTACACGACAGAGTTCAACGTAGATCTCCTTGATGGCCA
>JAASFV010000295.1:0-27307 GCA_023334015.1 Globisporangium paddicum
ACAACCGAGGTCGGTCCACGAACGGCGTCGGTGGGATCTTCTGGTACCGCCCGGCCGAGTACGCGGACGACGCGGACTACTTTAAGAGCACGGTCGGCTGCGGTCTCGTGCGCGAGGGCCCGCTCAACGACGCGTGGCTCCCTTGGGGAGCGGACCAGTCTGATCCAAAATACCTGAGCGCAGTCTTTAATGTATTATATCCGCGCGTATTTAATAATTCAACTCAAATCCGCGGTTACAAACCAACATCGAACCAATATATGGACTTAACCGAATGCACATGGTACTGTATGCTGATTGTCTATTGGCAATCAAAATCAAATCCGCAATGCTGACTGCCGGACGTGCGCGAGCTTGGCGAGGTGTTGCTGCTGTATGGCGACAGCGATGTCCGAAGAGTGTGAGCAGCAGCTCCAGTCAAGCGACGAGGAGAATCTCGTCGCTAACGACTGGCGATGACTGCCTCGCCAGCGAGATGGGCGCCACGTCTGTGTTGCGCATCGGCGTCGTGGGGCTCGGCGCCATCGGCACGATTTGCTTCACCAAGCTCGCTGGCATCGCTGTCGCACAGAACGCTACGAGTGCACCGACAGCTACATCTCAGCTATATGAAGATGAAGCACCTGGTATTCTTCGGATTGCTGTGGACGCATTCGTGAAGCCTCATCATTTCGAGACGCTCTTCAACCAGCTACCGTCCTCGCCACTCGTAGCTCTTCATGAAAAAACGCCAAACGGACCACAAGAGACGGCGACGCAGATCGTCCAGAGTATCATGTTCAAAGTGCACGCAAAAAATCAGCTGGCAATGGCCACAGACTGTGCGAACGTTCGCCTTCGTGTACTTGCTGACAGCCGCACCGAGGACAACGAGCAGCCTCTGGACGTGGTGCTCGTCGCCGTGAAGGCGTACGACAGCGCCTCCGTCATCCAGAATCTGCAGCAACATCACGCTCAGCTGTTCAAGAGAGACGCGCTCTTCGTGCTGTTGCAGAACGGGCTCGGCGAGCTCCCAGTCGTCCATGCGAGCAACACGACTGAGCAGAACGAGGCCACCAAACTTGGGGATTCATGGCGCTTTGCCCATGGCGTAACGTACATTGGCGGTCGCGTGCTGTCGTTTGCAAACGTGCTGGTGAGTGGCTTCGCTGCTGCGAAGACGTGCGTTGCGCTGGTCCCTGGCAATGGAGAGCAGGATGAGTTCGCAGTCCGCAAGATGGAGCTGCTGGGTCGCGCAATGAAAGCCGCTGGTAAGTAAAGTACATCCGCCATACTTACGCTCACTCATGGTGTTGAAAAGCTGAAGTTCATTTGTGCCTGTAGGTTTCCAGTGGGAGCGCCTTACCGCAGATGACATGAAAGCGATGCAGTGGCGGAAGCTCATTGTGAACGCTGGCATCAACCCGATTGCGTCGATCCTCAATGCACCGAACAAGGTTCGTTAAAGGTACCTAAGTACAGTTGAAGCTGAGCCTCGCTCTAGCTGTACTTACCTGAATGTGATGATCTGTAGAGCGTCGGCGCATGTGAATGGAGCCGTGCGTGTGTGGAAGCGGTGGTGAGCGAGGCTTATCAAGTTGCGCTCCGCGAGCAAGTGGCGCTCAACTGCACACCAGAGGTGGGGATTTGTGCCTGTCCTTACTTATCGAGCATGTTGCTCTTTAAGGACAGCATAATATGTGTACTTATCCTGGTCTTGTGTACTTACTTGTCCTATTCCCAGGAGCTTGTGAGTGAGGTGCTTGCCGTTGCCGCGAATACAGGAACCAACCTCTGCTCCATGGTCGCGGATCTGCGGAAGGGCTCTAAGTACGTACTCAGAGTTGAATGAGCGTAAGCTGCGATTGGTGTGGCCTTGTGCTAGCGTGACCTCACACTAGTGTTTGTTTTGTGTTTTGTGTTGTTCCAATTGCAAAAGGACTGAGATCGAGGCGATCACGGGCAGGATCGTGGCGTTGGGGCAAAGGCACAACGTGGCAACACCTGCGAACGCAGTGCTGCTCCAGCTCGTCAAGGCTCTTGAAGCCCAGCGAACGCACCAGCGGGATGCTGGTGTGACGAGCTGATGTGAACTTGAAGTGCGAGGCTGACTAGCCCACCGTATTTTTGGCATTAAACGGGCTTATTTTTGTAAATATCCAACCAAATCATGCGTATGTTCGCTATTTTTGTGGGTATCTGAGGCTATTTTCGCTATTGTTCCCCATCCTTGCGTGCAACTGCGCAAACAGAACAGCACCAGACCAGCCATCCACGAGAAACACCTCCAAGAAGCAAGCGAGCACAAGTGTGCACAACAACAAGTTGTGCACAGCTGTCTGCGTGAGCAAACGAATCGGTTCGTTCACACACACACACGCTTGCCGGTCTGTTGCGTGGCACTTGTTCCTGCTGTGCGGCAAGCGAACCTTTTCTCCCCCTTTCGCCTCTTTTTGAGAATCTGCAGACGAAAACCCCCCCCCCTCCCCCCCTTTGCGTTCTTCTCACATCCGGAATCGCCCACGCAAGCACAAGCAAGCAAGGATGGCGGCGACATCAGACGAGGTCTTCCAGCGCCTGCCGACCAACGTCGTCCCGGAAAAGGTTTGTGCACTTGCGCTTGCTTGGTGCTGCTGCTTGCGCACTTGCGCTTGCTTGCTTGTTTCCTAATCACGACTTGTGCGTGTGTTGCGTATCAGTACTTTATCGACTATGAAGTGATCGACCTCATGAACTTTCGCTTCGAGGGCGCCGAGCGCGTGCAGCTCCGCGTGCAGGAGGCCGGCTCGAGGACCATCACGTGCCACGCGCTCGAGCTCTACGTGCATGACGTCTCTGTGGAGCTGCCGGCCGCTGCGCCCGACACAGCCCCGCGGACGCTCGCGTGCGAGCAGATCCAGTACGTGAGCAAAGACGACACGGTGCAGTTCCAGTTTGGCGAAGAGCTCCCGCTGGGTGCGCTCGTGACGCTCCAGCTGCGCTTCCAGGGCGTCCTCAACGACCAGCTGCGCGGCTTCTACCGCTCCGAGTACGACCTGCACAAGGAGAAGCGCGTGCTCGCGGTCACGCAGTTCGAGGCCTGCGACGCGCGCCGCGCGTTCGTGTGCTGGGACGAACCCGCGATCAAGGCGCGCTTCGTGATCTCCATGGTTACGGACGCGGACCTCGTCGCGCTCTCTAACATGCACGTCGTGCAGACGCTCGTGCGTCCCAAGAAGAACGCCAAGGTGCGCGCGCTCTCGCGCAAGGATGCGCCCGTGGAGAAGCTCTGGAAATTTGCTGAGACGCCCGTCATGTCGACGTACCTCGTGGCGATGGTCGTGGGCGAGTTCGACGTGCTCACGGGCATCAGCAAGGAAGGCGTGATCGTGAGCGTGTACACGGCCCCGGGCCAGTCGGAGCGCGGTCGCTTCTCGCTCGACGTGGCACTGCAGGCGCTCTCGTTCTTCACGGAGCGCTTTGGCGTCCCGTACCCACTCAAGAAGCTCGACATGGTGGCGATCCCGGACTTCCTGGGTGCCATGGAGAACTGGGGGCTCGTAACCTACAGCGAGAGCTACTTGCTCATCGACGAGAAGCTGAGCTCGCAGCAGATCAAGATGCTCACGGCGCGCGTCGTGTGCCACGAGCTCTCACACCAGTGGTTCGGCAACCTCGTGACCATGGAGTGGTGGACGGGTCTATGGCTCAACGAGGGCTTTGCGCAGTTCATGGAGTTCGACGCCGTGAACCACATCTTCCCCAGTTGGAAGGTCTGGGAGAGCTTCGTGCAGGAGGTGATGCTCAGCTCGGCCCTGGTCAAGGACGCCATGACGACGTCCCACCCGATCGAGGTGGTAGTCAACCACCCGCACGAGGCCGACGAGATCTTCGACACGATCTCGTACAACAAGGGCGCGAGCATCGTGCGCATGCTCTCCGAGTTCCTGGGCCGCGAGGTCTTTTACAAGGGCGTCTCGGCCTACCTCGTCAAGTTCAGCTACCAGAACACGGTGACCGAGGACCTCTGGGCTGCGCTTGAGAGCGCCTCGGGCGTCGACGTCAAGAAGATGGCGAGCTCGTGGACGCAGCAGATGGGCTTCCCGCTCGTGACGGTCAAGGAGCACGCGGTCGTGACGGCGGCTGACGGCTCCAGCAGCTGCTGCTGCAGCTTCACGCTCGAGCAGGAGCGCTTCTTTGCCGACCGCACGCACGCCGCCAGCGATCACTCGCTCTGGGACGTGCCGCTCACGATGATCACGTCGGCCGCGCCGCACGAGATCCAGCGCATCGGCATCTGGGACGCCAAGTCCTCGGGCCGGTTCGCGGTCGACGTCGAGACGCCCGTGGCTGCGGACGACGCCATTAACCAGCAGCTGCAGGTCGTCGCCGCAGACCCGGCGCACGCGTGGATCAAGCTCAACCCGAGCCAGTCGAGCTTTTACCTGGTCAACTACCCGCCGGCCATGTGGAAGAAACTGCAGGCGCCCGTGCGAGACCGCACGTTCGGCGTCGTGGACCGCGTGAGCATGCTGAGCTCAGCCTTCGCGCTCGCGGGCGCGGGGGTGCTGGGCGTGCCGGACGCGCTGGACTTCACGAGCGCGTTCGTGGAGGAGCCCGAGTTCCTGCTTTGGAAGGAGATCGCGGCGCGCGTCAACTACTACGCGGCGCTCTTCCACGATGAGGCCTTCCACCCACAGTTGCAGCAGTACATCCGATCTCTCTTTCAGGGCGTCATGACGCGCCTCACATGGGACAAGCTCGCCGTCGTCAGCACTGACGGCACTGGTGGCGAAAGCAACTCGAACGAGGGCCAGTTCCGCAAGACCGTGATCTCGTGTCTCGGCCACGCAGGCAACGACCAGGACGTGATCCAGGAAGCCAAGCGCCGCTTCCACCTGCACATGAGCGGCGGCAGTGATGCATCGACGGCGCTCTCGGCCGACATCCGTGACGTGGTGTTCAGCATCCAGGCGGCCCACGGGGACGCGTCGCACGTCCAGCAGCTGCAGCAGATCTACGAGACGAGCGACTTTGCCGAGGAGAAGGAGGACGCGATCTTGGCCATGGGCCGCGTACCGAGCGCCACCGCCAAGCTTCAGGTGCTCGCGTGGGGGCTCGAGCACGTGCGCGCGCAGGACATTGGCGCGCTCTTCGGCAGCGTGGCCAGCGGCAAGGTCGGCGGCGAGCTCGTGTGGGACTTTGTGCAGAGCCACTGGGACGAACTCGCGAAGAAGTACTCAGCCATGCAGCTCGGCATCCTCCTTGCGCGCGCGATCAGCAGCTTCCACAGCGAGGCGCGCGCGGTCGAGATCGAGGCGTTCCTGGCGACCAAGAACACGGCGGGCTTCGCGCGTCGCATCGATGGCATGCTCGAGTCCGTGCGGCTCAAGGCCCAGGCGCTGCACCGCGACCGCGACTCGGTGGCCCAGTGGCTCAAGACCCGCGACACGACTTCGGCCATGTGAAGGACGAGCAAGAGAGCCCCCGCTGGAGGTGGTAACATTGGTTTTTGTTAGGGACAAAGGAAGAGAGCAACACATGAATAAAGTACACGACACGTTTGCGTTGAAGAGGTACACCACCAGTGAGGAATGATGGAGGTACGTGGGTATTTGTTGTTGATAAAAATTAAAGGAGCTGCTAGCTCACAACGACCACGTCCTCCTCAGATCTCGTGGGACCGCACGGAGCTGTAGATCGACGTCTGGTCGAAGTTGGCCGTGTGGAACGAGTTCAGGCTCAGCGCGCGCTTGCGTTCGGGCTCGTCGTCGTCGCACTCGCGGTGGCGGTAGAGCATCGGCGCGGGCGTGACCGAGAACGGCCGCGCGCCATCGTTATGCGCGCGCGAGCCGGCGCTGCTGCCGCTGTCGGGCAGCACGGTGCGGTTGATCGCGAGCGAGCACAGGCTGCAGATCGTGAGCTTCATCTTGCCCACGACCGGGATCTCGGCGTGTATTGTCACCTTGCAGCGCCCGCAAATGACCTGCACCAGATACAATAGGTACGTACGCACAGCATTATTGTAAGGACACACGACATGCTACATAACTACACAAGCAAGCAAGCAACGCACCTCGCCGCACTTCTGGCAGTTGTACCGGCGCTGGAACGTGCCGATGTCGTCGACGCACACGAAGCACGTCTTGACCTTGTCGGGTGCCATCATTTGGCTGCGGCGCGCGAACGTCTGGTTCGCCACGCGCTTCATGCTCACGTACTTCTTGAGGTGCTCAAGGTTCATGAGCCGATGGCGCAGGCCCGAGGCCGCGACGAACTTGGGTACGTTGCCTTTGAGGTCCGTGTACACGGCCTGCACAACGTCGAGCGTGCGGCGGTCGCGCTTGTTCTCGATGAACACGAGGCCCGAGCGGTACATGCTGCCGCGCACAAAGCCGTGGCTCTTCTCCATGTCCGGGCAGCTCTTGATCTTGACCGAGTGTAGGCAACGCGCGAAGCCGCGGCGGCCGTCCGCGAGCGTGAAGCGGCGCTGGATCTCGAGGTAGCAGTAGTCGCGGTTGCGCACGAGGAAGTAGGGTGAGCGCACGGCGGACCAGCGGATGCCGATGAAGACCGTGTTGTCGTGGAAGTTGTACGGCTTGATCTCGTACAGGATGACCGAGTGGAGCATGTCGGGCGACAGCTTGGTCTCGAGCTGCACGTTCGGGTGCTCCACGTCGACCTCGTACAGCTCCATGATGTCCTCGAGTGACGTGGCCTCCATGGTCGTGACGCCGCGGAAGTAGTATGCCGCTGCGGCCTTCTTGTTCTCAGAGCGCACGCGCACCTTCTCGACGCGGATCGAGTCGACCTGCTCGGCGAACTCCCACTTGAGCTCCTCGGGCACGTACTCGCTGCTGCTGCTGCCAGTCTCGTCGCTGAAGCCCGCATCGCTGCCGAAGACCTCGCCGGCGGAGAAGCGCAGGAGCTCGTCGCACGCGAGGTCGGCCTCCTGCGCGATCTGTCGCACGCGCTTGCTCGAGAGCGGTGGGCACCGGAACTTCTTCCACTTGGGCTGCGACGACTTGATCGCCATGCGTGTCACTTGACTTGTTTGATTGGCTTGGGCAGTTACACGAGTGTGTGCGTACTTAGCAAGTAACCGCGCGGCGAAACGCTTGCTTGTTTCGACTTGACTTGTTGTTGTGTGTCTGCGCAAATCGTTTGCTTGTTTGCGCTTGTTGTTGCTGCGGGCGGATCGGTGACTGGCGCGCAAATGTTGTTGTGTGTTGCTGGTGGAAAGGGAAATGATGGACCGGCTGGGTGAACGAGTCAGGCATTTGCGTGTGTCAGCTTGTGCTTGTGCTTGTTTGCTTGCTGTTTGTTTGCTCTGTGTGATGGAAGTGTGGTTTATTTTCAACAGCTGGTTGCTTTGCGATACTTGCAGTTGTCAAATTGTGGAAAATCTCAAGAAACAAGCTATGCACTGACTTAAGAATACTATATCTTTGCAAAATAACTTAAATCAGTGATAAACATATATTTATGCGCTGATTAATACCACTTAGTAATGATTTGTACTGATTGAAGATATTTTTTGGAGGTTACTTTAATACTTCAGCTTATATCAAATAATATCATTTAACAAAGGTCATGCGATTCTACAAGTTTTTAATGCTGCTGATTATATATAATGCGGAAATTTGAGCCAACTACTTAGTAGAGGATATTCATCATTACAGGTTACAATGAAGTGCCGATCTTTGCAAAAAAGTTAGTTTCGGTGCACCATAAAGCGAATCAGACTAAGCAAAGCACTTCGACGTATATTTTTTGTTCGTGTTGTGTGGCACTTGGATCGAACAAGTGTCTAAAGAAGTAGCTCGTAATGCTTATCCTGGATAGGCGCTCGACGCGCAGATCAAGACTCCGCTGTGCATTGCCGATACACTGGATCTCTTGGAGGTACAAGTATTCACCACTCTTTTGGCAGAAAGAAATGATGTGCTGGCGTGTGTGTGTTGAAGAGAATCTCACGCGCCAACTGAACGATTGAGACATACACAATGGCTATGAATCGGAGAATTTCAGGATTGGCTCTGATGCGGCATCTGTTCATATTTTAAATTCTGAGCATCTGTTCAAGTTTATATTCTGAGCTTGCCGATCTGCTGGCTGGGAATCCACCGCTTCTGTCATCACAGGTATTCATCTCGTCAGGAAGATGATATGCCACTGTACACACCAGTAGGATCTTAACTAGACATAAGGCTAAATCGTCAATCGAGCCGTTTCCAAAAAAAAAAAAAAAAGAAGATCTTAACTAGACTTCCAAAATAATAATGGAGCTGCTTGGATGCTGGCAAGAGAAGCACAGATGGAGGCACTGCTAGGGGCACCAGTTGCAGATCTCTCTCTCTCTCGTGGTGATTCATAACTCTGAGGTACATGCACCAACAAGTACTGATAAATTGCATAATATACGAACATTTTTTCAGCTCAAGTCCAAGCACTGTCATAAACCTTTGAAATAGTATATGATGTTCTGCATAATTACATGACCTTTATAATTGAATGTAGAAAAGTATCTCACTAAAAGGAGGGAGATGGAAAAAACAGATCCAAATACTTCGAAATAATAAGAAGGGCTACATTCATGAATGGACAAGGCGACTACAAAATGGGAGCACTACTTGAGGATTCCCATTGCGCCCCCACTACTCTTTGGCCCCATGCTGACACCAGAGAGCAGGGCCAAAACACTCTCTGACTAAAGAATTAGTTTGATGAGTCAGGACGCTCTGGTGGTGCTGCTGCTGGCTGTGGGACTCCGCATCCTACTGTTCACCAGAAAAGTTCAGTGTCACCTGGCGACAAAGTAAACTCACTGCTCCGCATCGCCGCAAAACGCAAGATCGCCCGCTTGAGTGCGTGCTTCAAAGCACATCACCAAGCTGCAGCTTCGGTCAGCATGGCTTTGCGCGTGAGACGAAGCTCGCTGAGTCAGACCGAGTCAGGAGTCGGACCGAGTCAGAAGGCGCGTGCTCTCTGTCTCTTCTCATCGGGTAGCGCACACACAAAAAGGAATGGCGACAGGGACGGACTATTAATAACACAAGCCGCTACGAGTCAACATGAATCCATGAATGAATAAATGTACACATCTTTCTCTTCAGTTGACTGATCACATCTTGGCCTGGCGGCGATGCTGACTCACGATTTCGTAAATCTCGTCAAAGCTCGCGAAAAGCGCTTGCTGGAACTGCTGGGCACTGACTCGCCGTGGCTTCAGCTGCTGCGATGCTGGTGGGGATATCTCGTCGAAAGACGATATGATAAAGGAGAGGAAGTCGTTCTCAGCTCCATAGCAAACTCCGACGCCATGATACACCATCGGGACGAAACCACCCCAGAGCCATGGGTACCCGGATACGTTGCTTGTAGAGAGCACAAAGTTGCCGCCACCACCGCTCTTCGCGTACGCTGGGTCAGTGTATAAGGGATGAACCTTCTTTCCAGAGAGTAGGGCCGCCATCTGAAGACCGAGCAGATGACGGTCAATACCTGTCATACGAGAACACATATAGAGGGTTAGAAATCAATCTTTCGATAAAAGGAAGTCGACTAGAAACTCACCTTGTCCCATGAGCGCCTCCATTGTGATATCCTTGTGCTTCGCCATTGCAGCATCGAGTTTGTTGTAGATCTCGCTCCTTGGCGCATTGTCTTTGACGGCCTGGAGCCACGCGGCGACTTCGCCTGTCACCGAGCGAATCGTTTCAGTACGCCCGTGGAGAAACATGCGCGTGTGGCCGCTTTCGTAGGTCGGCATCCACTCGCCAAACAGCTTGAGCCCGGCCAACTGAATCGCCATTTGAACAAAGATGTCAGGGAAAATGCCCACTTGCTTGAGATTCGCCTTCCCGTATTTCTTGTTGCGAATCACAAGCATCCGCAACGCGTCTCCCTGCTTTTGGAACCGGGCTATCGCGGACGGAATCGTTGCTTTCACACTTTGCGGTAGCTTCCACCTGAGCAGCTCTGGTGGCGGCAGGAATTCGAGCGAGTGGTGGCGGCTTTCGATGAACGTCTCGTACCCGCCGCTTCGATTCAAGTAGCGCTCGCCAAGCCAGCGGTACATGGACATGAGGATAGTTGCATCCACGTTCGCATGCTCCATGTTTGCGCCCACCTGAAAATGATACAGCGAGATCAGACAACGCAAGCTTCACACTTCAAATCAAATGCTCAAACTCACCATTCCGTTGCGATAGACGATGTACTGGAAACTTTTGTCGTACCACCGGTTTCCGCAGCTACCAGCCGCGCACTCTTTCGCCAAAGCTGACGGATTCGGTGGCGTCGTGCTGTCAAGGCACACTGCAAACAGACTGCGCTGAATTTTCTCGAGGCTGTCTTTGTTGTAGGCGTCGAAGTCGATGATCTCTTGTCGCGCCTTCGCCCAATCATCTCGTCCCATCGTGGTCAGTGCGCCAATGAAGCGGCCGTCGTCGTACTGACCGCTGGAGGTGCTTGGTGCAAAGGCTCGAGTCTTCAGCGAATTCAGGTGCCTTGAGTGCTTGAGAATATGCACAAGCTGGGATTCGAGGTCTCCAATCGTCAAAATCTTCGAGTCGTCATCGTAGACGGGCAGTACGAAGCCCCTACCGTCACAAAAGACCATGATGTAGCGAATCTCGGACACGTCGTATCGCTGTAAGCAGTGAGAACAAGACATTTGCAATCAGCATGCTACACCGTGAAGGAGAGTATGACAGCAACAGACTTGAACGTTCCATACCTCGAAATAATCAACTGGCAATCCAGGAATGCGACAGGAGCTGAACAGGCGCTTGAACATGTCCATGCACAGTACTCTGCCTCCCATTCTCTCGGGAACAATCTTCTCCTGTTTGAGCAGCTCCAAGTACTCGCACGTGTATCTGCGCCAACATACTCGTCAGTAAATAGCCCCAGCAGCAAAAGAGGCAAATCAGTCTTAATCCTCACCTGATGGTTTCTGCTGCTCGACGAGTCTGCGAGACCGGCTTGTCAAAGTCCAGAAATGACCCAAAACCAGAGACCATGTTGATGTACAGCGCGTTGGATGTTCGGTCGCTCAGGTACGCTGCGTACTCCCACCATTCTTCAAGCTGCGCATAGTGATCACAATTGAAGATACACATCACAAGAGTTAGGTAGTGCACTTACACGCCATGCACGCACACAGCAGTAACGTCATACCCAGTTCGGACGCGTCTCAGCGCGCTCCACCAAAACTTTTTGGAGCTGCTCGCCATCGCCACCTGGCTTTCCAAAATCCTCCACCAGCGCCTTTGTCTTCGCCAGCTCACTCTGCTCAGCACACATACACACAATGCAATGCTAAGTAACGTCTATAAAAACGCATACACACACAAGAGCCTTCTATCGCATTTGTTACCTTGGTCAGGAACGGCCCCAGCGACTGGAGATACTTTTCGAGCGTGTCACGCAGCTCGGGCACAGGCAAGTGCGGCAGTGCCGCCTGGTGCGCATATCTGTCGACACAAACACAGTCCGAGTCAGGAGGGTCATCGTCTAATGGTATCTGTTTGCTCGTCTATCTGTTCTGTAAGCACACACGTACGTCTTCTCGGTCTCTCTCGCCATCTTCTCCCTTTTCCTTCTTCTCCTGGACGCAAATGCGGAAGTGGTGTGTCGTTCCAACCCGAAGAAGGGTTGTGAAAAAAAAAATAAATAGAAACGGTCCTGTCAAATATAATATCACACAAATCTGAACATTCACCCTTCCATACAATCTTAGTTTGTTTTACCTTCTCAAAGTAATATCAACCACTAATCGATTAAAACCCCACTTCTGTGAAGTTGAAGTTCCAACTGGCGCACCAGTGACAACCTCTATCGTATGCAGCACATACGAGATCTTAACTTTTAACTAATGGCTTGAAGCCCTCTGATGAGCGGCGCGAGCTGGTGAGGCCTAGGACTGCTGCTGCAGGAACTCAGTGTACGAGAGCTGCGCGTCGGTGGTGGCGGCGAGGAGCGTGGTGGTGAGTGCAGCGACGGCGGCGAAGAGCTTCATGGTTGGATGTTTTGGGCGTGTTGCTGGCCTTGGCCTTATGCTTGGGGCGGAGAAATGAGGAATGAGAAGAACCGAAGCGGATCACCAAACAAAGCGCTAGGTGGTTTGGAGCGTGGTTGCGGCGGAAGGGAGGGATTTCTTGTTGATAGGAACAAGTCTTGGGGAACCCTCGTTCGTCTGAGAGTGCAGCACGATCCTCAGTTGTGATGTGTTGCTGCGGTCACCTCCCAAGAAATATGAGATCCTTCGACAGTGACCGTAAATATGGGCAGCTCAAGAATTGGCATCTAGCGCATTCTCAGACGCACCCTATCTCGAGCTTACGAGGTTCGAGTCTGACCAGCTCTTGGAAGTGCTCTGTTAAAGACGTGGCTACACGTGCGTCGTGCTCGCTGGCTTTGGCCTTGGATGGGTGCATGAGGACCAAGTCTACAACGCCGACAAAGCTCCATCACTGAGTCAACACCGCGTGGGACTTAGCTAACACATGCCACTCCTGCATGATCTATCAAGCTCATCTAAAGGAGCCAGGTGCTTAATGTGATTCAAAGTATGAACGAGAGGTAGAGCATGCAACATTGGGATCACTAGCTCTAAACTCATCCGTTAAACGCTATACAAGGCAGAAGCGCGTGCCGATGACGAGCACATAGTTATGTAAAGCGTGCCCGTATGAGCCGTAGGAAATGTCGGCATAGTTGAGCGTAGAGTTCCACACGACGCCATTTTCATCCTGTTGCAACCAAAGAGCAACGTCGTCACGTCACGTGCACAATAACGACACATATACAAATACGCCCATCAAGCGCAGCACAGTGCGCACCTCATAGACTGTCGCTGTGTCTTTGCAGGCGGCGAGTGCGTCCACCGTGCGTGCCGCGCTCTTCCGCTTCGTCGCTGCCATGGCTGCGCAGTTCAGCAAATGACACAACAAAGCAGCTCATGAGTCCTGCAACTGGCGAGCGACGAGCGCGCGGTAGACGCTGCCGTGTGCCATGAGCTGCGCGTGGCTGCCGATTTCCACCACGGCGCCGTTCTGCATGACCGCGATCAGGTCCGCATTGCGCACTGTGGACAGCCGGTGCACGACGATGAGCGTCGTGCGCTTCTTAAGCGCAAGCAGCGTGTCGAGCGACTGCTGCACGAGGCGCTCGCTCTCACTGTCGAGCGCGCTTGTGGCCTCGTCCAGAAGCAGCACGTCTGGGTCGCGCAGGATTGCGCGCGCGATCGCGATGCGCTGCTTCTGGCCGCCCGAGACCTGCGCGCCACGGTCGCCCACGCGCGTGTCGTACCCGAGCGGGAAGTTGCTGATGAACTCGTGTGCGCTCGCCTGCTGCGCGGCACGGATGATGTCTGCGCGCGTTACGTCGCTGCCGAGTTTCCCCATCGCGATGTTCTCGGCGATTGTGCCCGCGAACAGCACGGGCTCTTGGCTCACGAGTGAGATGCGCCCGCGCAGCCACGCGAGGTTGAACTCGCGGATGTCTCGACCGTCAAGCATCACTTTCCCAGCGCTCGGGTCGTAAAAGCGCTCGAGAAGCGCGATTGCAGTGCTCTTCCCACTGCCACTAGGACCGACGAGCGCCACGGTCTGTCCAGGTTCGACCTTGAGGTTGTATCGTGTGTAGACTGGCGCATCGGGGCGTGACGGATACGTGAACGCGACGTCGTGGAACTCAATCTCGCCTCGTAGCGGACTGAAACAGTCATCTGTGAGCGGAGAGTCGCCGGCGCTGGACGTGCAGCTGATTGCAGGCACTCGATCGATGATCCGGAAGACATTGCGCGCAGCCTGGGCGGCTTTCGACCGATCCGTGGCGTTCTGGGCGGCGAGACCGACCGCAAACGTGCTCAGCACGAGCACGATCATGACCATGAACATATCTTCGAACCGGATCGTCTTGTCGCTCACCCACTTTCCGCCGAGCCAGAAGAGGAACGCGATGCTGATGTACATTCCGCCCTGTGAGACCCCGAAGATCGCGCCGCCCACCAGACCTGCGCGAGCGTCTTTGATCGTAGAGAGATCCAGAAACGCCATGTACGCTGCGTGGGTTCGCTGCTCCATTCCGAAAGACGCGATGGTGCGGATCGAGCCGATGGCCTCCGAGAGCAGCGAACCTGCTGCAATGTCAGCGTCGCTACTGCTGTGCTGACTGAGCGTCCCCGAGTGCTGCTGCGAGAGCACGTACGAGAAGAGCATTATGATCGGGAACATGGCAAGCATCGCGAACGACATCTGCCAGCTGTAGTAGAAGCAGATCGACAAGGCAATCCCGAGGGTTGTGATGTTAACGAGTCCCTGGTTGAGTGACTCGGCTGTGATTGCCTGGAGCACTGCCGAGTCGGTCGCGAGACGAGACACCAGGGCGCCAGACGAGTTCTCCTCCAGGTCAAACCACGCAATCTCTTGACGAAGCATCGCGTGAAAGGTCTCGAGGCGCACACGCGAGACGAGTCGCTGGGCTGCAACGGCAAACCCATAGTTCTGCATGACGATCGAGATCCCAAAGACCACACCTAAGCCGATGAAGCTGAGTGACCACTTGCGTGCAGCCTCACGTAATTCACTCGGCGTGTTGCTGTAGTCGAAGAGGAGCACGACGATCTTGGTCAAGATGACTCCCCAGACGGGGAACACTGCGGCGTTGACGACCGCACCGATGCCTCCGAGGAGAAAGAATTTCCACTCTGGAAGACTCAGTCTCCAGATACGAGTCACAGGTACGATGACCTCTTCCTCTGCTGCGGTTGTATCGCTTGCTGTCACATCCGCTTCTGCTCTTGTGCTTCGCTTCACGCCCCGTAGTCGTTCTCGCGCGTTGGGCTCAAGCTGCATGCTGCTACTGAGACGACCACGGCCAACTTCAGCAGGAGATGGCGAAGGCACAATCGAGAGCGAAGGAGTGTCCGCGGAGTCAGCAGAGCTGGCACCCTTCGTTTGTGCATTCGTGTCACGATTTTGCGCGTGAACGAAGCTCTTGTAGAGTCCAAGTGGGATATCCATGAGCTCCTGGTGCGATCCAAGCTCGACAATGCGTCCGCCGTTGTGCACTGCGATCCGATCCGCGCCCTTGATTGTTGACAGGCGGTGTGCGATGATAATCGTAGTTCTCTTTGAGGTTGCCAGCAGCGCATTAAGCGACTCTTGTACGATATGCTCGCTCTCAGTATCCAGTGCGCTCGTAGCTTCATCTAGCAGCAAGATCGGCGGGTTCTTGACAATTGCGCGCGCAATGGCAATTCGCTGCTTCTGTCCGCCCGAGAGCTGGGTGCCTCGCTCGCCGACTTCAGTGTCAAAGCCTTCTGGGAACATCATGATGAAGTCCAAGGCGTTTGCCCTCCGTGCAGCCT
Source organism: Globisporangium paddicum (assembly GCA_023334015.1). Lineage (NCBI taxonomy): Eukaryota > Oomycota > Peronosporomycetes > Pythiales > Pythiaceae > Globisporangium > Globisporangium paddicum. The sequence continues at coordinate 15,338 of JAASFV010000295.1, forward strand.
CGCGAACTTGACTGTCGGTCGCTGCTGGACAACCGTGGCGGATGTTTTCAAGAATTGAAGTCGCGAAGAGCACAGGTTCCTGGCAGACGAGTCCAATTTGCTGGCGAAGCCACTTGACGTTCAGCTCCCGGATGTCGACACCGTCGAGTTGGACCAGCCCAGCGTGAGGATCGTAGAATCTCTCCAGGAGCGACACTATGGTGCTTTTCCCGCTGCCACTTGGCCCGACGAGCGCCACAGTCTCGCCAGCATCGACCGTCAGCGAGTAGTCGTTGCAGACGCTGACATCGGAGCGCGACGGGTACACGAAGGTGATGTTGCTAAGCACGATTCTTCCCGTGACGTGGTTGAGGATCCGGCCATCTTCGTCCAGCGGATTCACCTTCGACTCGGCATTGATGACCCGGAAGACATCGTAGGCACACGCGCGCGCAGCATAGATTGCTTGGACGCTTGGCCCCGCTTGGCCCAACGCCATCGCGCCCATGATGACAGCGAAGAACACCGACATGACCTTGCCGCCATCGTAGCATCTATGACTCGTGCACGTGGTGCCTCCAAGCTGGTCATGGGAGATCTGAAGCGCCCCAAAGTACAGCCCCGATGCGTACGTACAGTAGATTGTGAAGAACATGGCGCCCGTGCCCCAGCCGATCGCAAGGCCTTTCTTGATACCGGCCTTGGTCGAGGTCTCGAGTGCAGCGGCGTACTTGTCGACGGAGTGCGAGATCGCGTTGAACATGTGCACGGTGCGCACATTCTCGAGGGCTTCCTGGGCGATGGACCCTGCTTCACCGTAGGACGCAATGCTGCATTGCGTCGCAGCAGAGACGAACCGGATTGTCGCGAACGCTGTGATGGCAAGCAGTGGCGTAAATGCCAGCAGCACAAGCGTGAGCTCCCAGCCTTTGATGAAGCCGATGATAATCCCCGAGACCCCCATGGAGAATAAGTGGATCCCGTCGCCGACTTTGCGGCCAATGCCTTCCTGCAGGCCCACGGTCGAGTCAGCAATTCGGGTTGCGAGCTGCTTGGGGTCGTTCATATCGAACCATCCGATCTCCTTGGCGAGGATCGCGTGGACGTAGGCGCTGCGGATCCGCTTTGCCTGGCGGGATGCCGTCAGCGACCAGCACGAGACCTGCACGAATCCGCCGACAACCATACCGATGCCGACCCAGACGAAGTTGAGAGCCACCGAGTTGACATTAGCGCGCAGCTGCTTGGCATCTGGGAGATCCATAGGGTTAAATGCGTTGAGCACGTTGCCGATGAGGATGATCTGGATCGGCTGACCAAGACCCGCTGCGAGCGCGCCGATTGTCCCAGCAAGCATTAGCAGCGTATCGATGCGGTCCGCATAGGAGAACAGCGCCAGTAATGGCGCCATCGCTGATCCAGGGCTGTCGCTGCTGCTACTTTCAGTCGCCTTGTTCGGATTGGTGGTGCCATCGCCAAGCTGATCGTCATCTTGATGTCCCACAAGCACGTTATCTGGTGCATTATGATCGCCATCGCGATCACCATCTCGCCATGGAGCGTTCTTACAGCCACCAGGTTGCGAGCCGGGCGTCAGGAGCGCCGTATATGCCGCCGAGTGCAGCTGCCCCGTGGCCCACTTGTCAACCGCGTCGTCCATGTGTGCAGCACGGATTTGATATCCTGTGAGGAAGATGACTTGCACGAATGACATTCTTCAGCAAAGATCTCAGTTGGTCTCCAGATATGACTGGCCTCACCAACCAACACGAAAGATCGCAGTTCCAGCAATGCCATTGGCTGACGAAGAGGTCCCTTTCAACCAGCACTTCCTGACCACCCGATTGTGTGTTGGAGCCTCCAACTTGGAGGTCTCTAATCTCCGACACAAGCTGCACAAGTCAAGTCAAGTGTATAGCCATATAGTATAGGGGTATCCGTGCAATCGGCAATGACATAATCATCCCAGTCCTGATCCCACGCTGCAGCGATATCCGTCGAAGGGTACAGGTGACGCTCGTTGTTCGTCATGCAATACACGGGTCGTCCTCACTTCACTTGATGCTCTCGCCCTCTTCGATGCCAAAGTTTGCGCTTCGGAAAGAGCTGATTTTGGGCAGCAGACTGGCTCACCGTTGTTTGGCTGATCCCATTGTGCCACTGGACGAGTGGGACGCGACACCCGGGATGACGGCGATCGCAAGCACCGCGGTGAGTCCGAATCCCACGCGCTCATCTCCGCCACGATTTGGTCGATGGTAAAGGGCGCTTCCTGGTCGTGATCCGTTCCGTAGCTTTCCCAGTTCATGGCGAGATCCTTTCAGGTCGCTTGTCAGCGTCGAACGAAAAGTACAAGTGGCGGCTGCCATCTCACGTGCATACGAATGCCGAACACGCTCGCGCAACGCAAAATTGCGTTCGAGACAAAAGTCCCAAAGTTTCTTGTGCAGTCGTGCTCTCACTTCAGCGAGCTTGCCGGGTAGAAACGATAGCGCGAGTGGCCTAGTAGAGCGACGGCGAGATGGACCGGGTGGAAGCGAGAGAGAGCGGGTAGACGGCACGGATCTTGATGCAGGGAGAGCGAGCACTGAGTCAACCTGGACGAGTTGCCGAGACCAGACGTGGATGCTGGCTGAGCAGGCGAGGCTTTACGAAGCTGGATTGGTTCATCTTGAAGCTGAGAGGGTCAGTGGAGTGCAGCAGTTGATGGCCACCTCGGAGAAGAATTTGCGAATGCAAAAAAGAGAAAAAGTCGCAAACGCTGCGGATCCTAAATGAAGAACATCCTGGGTTTATACCTAGTTTAACTCATTTAACCCATATTTTAAGCCGGTTAAGTAACCGAATAACACGGGATCGGCCTTGATCCACAAGAGAATACAAAAACCAAGTACAAGGTCGTACGTTTCGATGTTACATATCGAGACTTCATATATTTTTTTAATTTGTAACACCGAACCGGTTACTCCTACAAACTTCAAGCTCTAACCGAATAGGTGTTATTCGGTCATGATGGAACGTTTATGAGAAGCCGAAACGTCTAATATCCCTTCTAATTCTCCATTTATGAGGACACACACAAATGGATTGAGGGCTTTGATATCTTTCAAAGTCAAATATTGAGCAAATGTGTTCATAGCACCTTGACGACGTTTTGCGGTGCACGACAGCCGCTTATGCCTCCTCCTACTCCATGACCCACTCGCGGACCCCCCGCATTGAGTGGTGCCTTCCAAGCCTCATTCTTCATTTTTGCTCGTTGGCAGTACGCGCAAGCTCAACCATCAAGCTCAACCATCAAGACAAACAATTCGGGCTCACGCGATCCGCCCAAAGACTCTGTGACCGAAACCCAAGTAAGACGAAGAAATGCTGCGCGCTGCTGGGCTCGTTAGCCTGTTGGCACTGACTGCTGCCTCCTACCCGGCCATTGTGCATGGAGAACAGCCTCCCGGGATCGACTACGTGGGCGCCGGCTACGACTTGGTGTTCGGGAACCCGGACGGCTCCGAGGCCGCCTCCAGCGTCACGGACCCTGGCTTTCGATCCCACCTGATCAAGTTCACCTGGGATGATGCCCTCAACACCTGCTCGGGGCTGAGCTCCAACTGGACGTGTCCAAAAGAGCTCACGATCATGCCGCAGACGAGTTGCATGCAGCAGTCGTCGTCGAGCATGATCGCGTCCACCAAGTCGTTCCAGCAGGAGCTGCAGAAGGACGCCAAGGTCTCGGCGTCCGTCAAGGGCAGCTACGGGGGCTTCTCAGCCTCGGCAGCCTTCAGCGGCAGCAAGGCCATGGCGACCATGAAGAACAAGATCCAGAAGGATAAGATCACGACGTTCCAGAGCAAGGCCGTGTGCGTCGAGTACTCGGCGACACTCAAGATGGGTATCGAAACGAACGCGCTCGAGCCGCTCGCGCAGTTCAGCTCGGCAGTTGGCGAGCTCCCGCTTACGTACAGTTCGTGCTTCCAGCTTGATTCGGTTGGCGGTCCGTGCCCAAAGCGTGTCGACAGCGGCTTTGGCGACGTCCCGCCTGTGAAGAAGATCACTCGTCGCCGGTTGGAGACGAACGCCGCAGTCGTCGACGATGATGACAATGATGACGATGATGACGATGACGATGTGAACGACTGCGCGTGCGACCCAAGCGTGATCAATTACTTCCGCTTCATCCAGCTCTTTGGAACGCACTACACGACGAAAGTGGAAATGGGCGGTAAGGTTATCCACCGCGTCGAGATCAAGGAATCGGACGTGTCCATGCTCCAGAGCAAGAACGTGGATATTGCCTACGGCGCGTCCATGAAGGCGTCCTACAAGGGTCTGGGCGCCTCAGCATCCGTGGCGGTCTCGGCCTCGGCTTCTAAGAGCGACGCTGACAAGTCCTTCGAGGCCGTCAAGAGCGTCGCGAAGAAGGAGCTCAACATCAATGTAGGTGGCAGCCCGAGCGAAGACTGGCGCGAGTGGGCTAAGAGCACCATGGACACGCCCATGCCGATCCGCTACACGCTCACGTCGCTTGTGGACCTGGTTGCCAAGGTCGACACGAAAAAAGCGCTACTCTTTGAGCTCGCCGTGGCCGACTACATCGCGGCTTACGGCCGCACGCTCACGTTCGACACGGCCACCAACACAAACGTGCTCTCGGTCGAGGTGCAGTACTCGCTTAACGTCGGCACCATGACGAGCGCCACGTTCCGCGTGATGATCGGCAAGACCGGCGACATGCTCCCGGCCGTCGTGGTCGTGACCAAACCCACGGGCTCGTTCCGAGTGGCCGTGCCCAAGATGTACCAATTCTCGTTTGACACGTTTGTGGGCACGACCCCCATAACGCTCGAGTACGTCACGGGCGTGTTCACGGCGCCAAAGATGCTGATGGTCATGGAGGCCATGCAGTCGTCCCGCCAAGAGCTCCGTTTGATGAACATGGAGGCGCACATGGCCAACAAGAAGCACAAGAAGAAGGCGGCGCCAGTGGCTTCGACGCCCACGTCCATCTATTTCAACACGATCCAGCCGTTCGCGGTCATGTCGGACGCGGCGCTGCTGCCACTTGACGACCAGTACGCTGGCCGACAGCTCAACACTGGGGCGCCGTGGGCGATCAACCCCATGGACTAGGGGAAATTTCTTGAAATTCTGGGGCTGAAGTACGAGAGTGAGTGGAGGAGGACGGGAAGTGAGAGAAGTCGTTGGAGAGGTGGACTGGGAAATGCTCGAGAGTGTGTTTGGACAGAAGCTGGAGGCTGGCGGGCAGGAATGCAACATTGCACTTTTCCAGCCGTCCTCCAACATGCGGAGAACGATTTAAAATCGGATCTTTGACCTATCTTAACAGGTAACCCAACAAAGCGTTCGGTTACTCACTCATGCACCACATATACAAATGTCAAGTCACGCATACCCAAGCAAGTTTCGCTACACTTTTTTATCCGAGCCAAAATAGTGACACAAACTCTAATATCTAAAAAAAATAGTCACAGAAACTCTAACTATGCCGGATCATGAGATTTGATATGATACTTGATGGTTTTTGAGTCCTAATTCCAAACTTAAATTAGGTTTTTGATTTGACCCGAGTATACCAAAGTGAATGGAGAACAACGCCAATGAAAAGCGCAAAATGAGCCAAACCGAGCAGCAGAGTGCCATGCCGCCTGCAGATGGAGGCGACGCGGCCGGCAGCGGCGCCACTCTGTCACCCCCTGCACCTGCGGTCGCTTCAACAGCTGCCGCACCACCAGCGCCCGCAGCAGCAGCACCCGTTAACACCCCCAGCGACCGCCAGAAGTTCCAAGAGCTTCAGCAGAGCTCCACCAATGGCGCCACGGCGCCCGCCCATCCACAGCACTACCAGCACTACATCGACGGCGAGGGCAACAGCATCGCGGACAATGACAGCGACAGCGACACGGACGTGCCCTCTGACAGCAACCGCCTGGGCGACGCGGTCGTGAGCGGCGGCGGGCCGAGCGACGCTGTGGGCGAGGAGCTCATCGAGTGGCTGGGCGCGAGCGGCGCCGAGACCAGCAAGCTCCAGCTGCAGCAGTACGCGCCCGAGGTGCGTGGCGTGCACAGCCAAAAGGTGCTCGTACCGGGCGAGCGCATCCTCGTGATCCCCAAGAAGTGCCTCATCACGGTCGAGATGGGCAAGCGCACGGCCATCGGCCAGCAACTGCTCGCGCGCAACCTCGACTTTGTAGCGCCCAAGCACATTTTCCTCATGATGTTCCTGCTTACCGACATGGAAGACGTACGTGTTTATATATGTGCATTGGTTGCTGTTGTGTGTGTGTGTGGTGAGTGATTATAGACTGACGAGTGGGGTTGCCTTATATCTCACAGATGGAGGCGTCGTTCTTCAAGAACTACTACAGCACGCTGCCGTCGACGCTGCAGAACATGCCGATCTTTTGGTCGGACGAGGAGCTGCGCTGGCTCACGGGCTCGTACATCGTGCAGCAGATCCAGGAGCGCAAGGCCGCGATCCGCAAGGACTACGACGCGATCTGCCGCGTGGACCCCGCCTTCGCGCGCTTCTCTCTCGCGCGCTTCAGCTGGGCGCGCATGATCGTGTGCAGCCGCAACTTTGGTTTGACGATCGATGGCGTCAAGACGGCCGCGCTCGTGCCCTTCGCCGACATGCTCAACCACTACCGGCCGCGCGAGACGAGCTGGACGTTCGACCAGGCGCTGGACGCGTTCACGATCACGTCGCTGGGCACGATCGGCGCGGGTGCGCAGGTGTACGACTCGTACGGGAAGAAGTGCAACCACCGGTTCCTGCTCAACTACGGCTTCGCGGTCGAGGACAACACGGAGGAGGACGGGCGCAACCCGAACGAGGTGATGGTGGACCTGCAGCTCTCGCCCGCGGACGGCCAGCTCTTCTACGACAAGCGTGCGTACCTGCACGAAAGCGGTATCTACACCATGGACGCACGCCTGAGCCGCTCGCACTCGGACGCAAACACACGCGAGGGCTTCAGCTTCGCGCGGCTCATCGTGGCCACGGAGAGCGAGTTCGCGGTCATGAAGCGCAAGAGCCCGGCGCACTCGTCGCCGCCCGTGTCCTTCGAGAACGAGATGCGCGCGCTCACGTACCTGCGCACGCTTATGACGGCGCAGCTCGAGCAGTACGAGACGACCATCGAGGAGGACAACGCGCTGCTGGCGGCCAAGACCTTCGCGCTCTTCTCCAACCGCGTGCAGGCGCTCTTCTTCATCCGCGGCGAAAAGGAGGTCTGCCGCCACTTCCAGGCGCTGGCCGACCGCGTCATCCCGCTCTTCAGCCTGCAGCCGCTGGCCGCGTGCAAGCGCGAGCTGCAGCGCTCCTTCGACGGCGATGACGACTGCTGCCGTTACGCGCAGGACGTAATCGCCTATTTACTCACGCAGGTCTACCACGAGAGCAGCTAGCCTCTGCTGGAGGCCAAGGAATAGTCCAGGGTTTGGCAGGTGGGCATGTACAGACACACACACAGAAGCGTTAACAGTAAGGTTTCCCAACAGAGAGCCGGTGAAGGAAGAGCAGACATATCAAGAGAGGCTCTTGATTGATACTTCAAAGTAAATACTTTGAGACCTCGCGGTAGGTAGGTAGTCGACGAAGTTGGACCATCTCTCCATTAAAGTATCACCTCTGGTTTGATCAAACTTCAGCCACGTACTGGCTCATCCACATGAGGCGCGCTGTGACGCGAGAAGCAACTTGAGATACGTACACCAAAGTAGATATGCAAACCAACGTTACGACAGCATCGAAGACCGGTACCTACGTCCACTCGCACTAGACACACCACTGAAGAGCATCTCCAATAGATAAATTATGATACGTCAGCCTCGGTCATCAGTGATGACAGAGGCAGGCACTGGTGATGAGTCATCACCAGTGGTCGTCGTCACTCTCTTCGTCGCTCTCGCGCTCCTCCGAGTCGCGGTACTCCCAGGGCGCCTTGACGATGTCCAGCTGCGCGGCCTCTTCGTCCTCCGACTCGACTTCGAACTCGCGGCAGTAGAGCGTCATGTCCCAGCGCACACGCGGCTTGCGGTTCTTCTTGTGGCGCTTGGCAGGCAGCGGCGCGTCCTCGCGCAGCTCGGGAGGGATACGGTCACGCGCTTCCAGTAGTTTGCGCGTGAGCTGGGCCGCGGCCGCGTTGGCCGCCTGGTTGGCCGCCAGAGCCGCCGCGTTCTTGCGCACGCCATTGCGCACGGATCGCGTGCGGTTCACAAAGCCATCCTGGCCGAGACTTGCGCGCCGCGTGGACAGCTGGCCCTTGAAGCCGCCTAGGAACTCGGACACATTAACGCCACTGTTCGACATGCGGACACCGGCCACGGGTCCTCCACTGAACGACTGGCCCCGGCTGGTGCTCGACACGCTTGCGGCCGCGTGCCTGTCGCTCGTGTCGAAAGTCGCGCGCTCGTGCTGCAACGCAGCGTTCACGTGCGAATTCTGGTTCTCGCACTCGATCTCGTCCTCCTCGTCCTCGTCTTCCACCTCTTCATCACCTGACCTGGCGTCGAGCGCGTCCGCAGGGACGCTCACGGGCGCCTCCTTGGCCGTGCGCGGGTTGAACTCAATGTCGCGCACGTTCAGGAACGACCGGTTCAGTGGGTTCATAGACTCGTCGTCGTCATCGTCGTCATCAAACGCCCCAGCGGTGGCCCATGGAATCGGCCGGTTCACGATCTTGCTCTTGTCCACAGCTGGTGGGGCCGATGGTGGAGGCGGGCCGGCACGTACGACTGGGAGCGGCACGGCGGGCACCTCCCAGCTCGAGTCTCCGCGGCCGCGTGCATCCACCAGGTCTGAGTCCAGCATGGGGAGCAAGTTCTCCTCCTCGGCCGCGTGGAAGGACAGGTGGCCCTCCTGCGTGCCGCCCAGCACCGCCGGCGCCATCTCGTCCATCGTCATGGGCCGATCCCGATTGCCGAGCGAGCCGCGCCCGATGAGCGATGTCCGGTGGAGCGCAAGCTTAGATTTGATCTTGGAGAAGCCCAGGAGCTTGACCTTAGACGACTTGCCTCCACCACCGTTGCTCTCGACGCTGTCGCGGCGGTGCGACCGGCGCGTGGACCACTTGCGGCTGCGGGAGAAGTCCAACTCGGACCGACGCATGGAGCTGGACAGGTCCTGCTGCTGGTCATCATCCTCAGCTTGGGAAATTGTGAGTGGGTACCCATCTGAAGCGGGCAACTGGGTAGTCTGCGCGGCAGCGGTGTGCTTGGCTGCGCGCTCCGACGACACGACAAAGAGCGCGCCATCCTCGTCCTGTTGCACCACAAAGGTGCGCGGCGGCGGCGGGCCCGTGGCGTCCACGTAGCTCGAGAGCGCGCGCTGGCGGCCGTGCATGACCTCCTGCAGCGCGCTCGAGAGCGACGAGACAGCCGGCGCGCGGCGCACGCCCTCAAGCTTGAGTGGTGTCGGGTGCACAAAGCCGGCGTCGTCCACTGTGGAGCCATTTACGTGCGGCTGCTGGCTGCTGTGGTAGGTGGGACTCGTAGGGCCGGCAGCTAGCGCTCCGGAGCTCACGTACGCGTAGGCCGCGAGCCCGAAGCGCGGCTGGGAGCCCGAGCGGCGGTTGTATCTACGGCTGTTCGTGGGGTTGGTCGCGTTGCGCGAGAAACACGTCTCGTAGGTCGTGACCGTGGGCTTGACGAAGCGCCTGCGCGGCCTGTTGTCGTAGCCGCTGTCGCTGTCGCTGGCGGCCGCGGCCTTCTGCTGCTGCTTCTTCATCTTCTGCTGCTGCTGGAATTGCTGGCGCGGGCCCTGGACGGCAAACCGATGCGGACCGCGGGACCCAAGTGGGGATGTCGGACCGGATGGCGACGCTGCTGGGGACTCTGGCCTGTGGCTGCCAGGGACTGTCTGGGGGTACGACGCGGGGGTGACTGCTGCCAGCATCGCCTCGCGTAGCTCCTCGTCGTGACACGCCCACGGCTCCGGCCGTGTGTCTGTTAGGTACGGTTGTCTGCGTGTCGCCGCAAGCGTGTGTGCCGTACTTGTTGCGCTTGCTTGTTTGCTTGCTTGTTTGCTTGCGGGACTTGTCTTGCGTTGCGTTTGCGAGCGACGATAAAAAGGGGCTTGTCTCTTCCACAAAAAGAGCTCTGGCGTGGAAGTCAGCGTGTGTCCCTTCATGTTGACCACACCAAAGCCTCTTTAATTACTGATAAATGGGCTGTGACATACTTTGTTCGAGTCAGGACTGGTGTGGGTGTAAAGCAAGAAAACCCTTTTAACGAGAATATCGTTTGCGATTGGCTTGTTTATGGACAAAGGAGGGACTGAATTTTCATATTTATTTGGGATGTGAAAAATTCAACGGATTTGCTACATTTTCAAGACTGAGTTGTTGGACAAATTTCAATAATCAAGCGAGAGCCCAATTTCAGCAGCAAGCAAAGTCGTCGCGCTCTTGTTTCTGCACATTCCGCTGTATGTGCTCAAGGTGGCGAGTAGGCTCCGCAATCTGTGCATGCTGGCTTGCGTTTCGTCCTTGCGTGCTGAGCAAATTGCAAGTCTCTATATATCGAACAGATACAAACAGCTACAGAACCGGCCAGGTACAATACTAGCAGGTAACGAACTCGATGCTCTTGCTGTATTAGGAAGAGAGGCACCACACTATCTTCGCGAGTTTGATGTGCAGGCGTCACTCCAAGAGAGCTCGAAGAAAATACTGATACCGGTGCAATGCGTACTAAATCAAATACTGAGCATAAAATTGCTCTCAATAAACCGCTTATTTCGGCATTGGGATAGAGGTGATTGCATGAAACTTGGATGGGACAGCTCTCTCTCTGGCGACGGACCATGGTCCCTTCTTCCTGGCTCCCACGTCGTTCCCGTCACGTTGCATCATTCGGGTCTCGCATGGTCAATAGGCGAGCTGTAAATGAGCAGTGACGTGTTCGGTCACGTGGCTCTTCACAAGATGGCGATACAAATGCAGAGCGACCTCCTGATTGAGTCCACCCTTGGAGACGGCCTTGCTTGTCACAGCCTTCGCGATAAGCGAGAGGTCGTCTGTCTTCAAGGGTGGACTGATGTTGAGCGAGACCCACTTTGCGAGCCGCGAAGAGCTCCTGGCCTATGTGCACGAGTTCACGGTGCACCACGGTTGTGCAGTCGTGATCCAAAAATTCAACGTGCCGCGCGGCCAGGTGTGGCTGCGCTGCGACCTCGGCGGCTCGTACCGCAGTAGCAGCAGCAGCACGTCGGCAACTACCCCCGTGACTGCAGAGGCGAGTGAGACTGCCAATGCCCGCAAGCGCAAGTGCTCGTCGCGGCTCAAGAACTGTCCGTTCCAGCTCTACGCGCGCTGGCTGCTGAAAGTGCAGCGCGCGGGCCACAATCACGATGTTGCCGGTGACACCGCGAAGCTCGTGGCGCACCCGGCCGCGCGGCGCATGACGCTCGCGCAGAAGTAATTCGTCGATGAGCTCACGGAGATGGACGCGCGCGGCGCGAGCGGAGCGCTGGTCGCGTGGACGTAGAGCCTTGGCACTTGTGCAGGAGGTGGAGGAGGCGCAGGCGATGGACTCAATAGGCGGAGGCTCCACACGGCCTCGTAGCCCGGCTCTTCCGGCGGCAGGTTATACACGGCCTCGTGGCCCGCCTCCGGGCGCTCCAGCGACTCCAGCAGCCATTCCAACGAAAGCAGCCCAGGTGATGGTGTTTGTCGTGGGGCTGGCCAGAAGAGGTTGAACGGTGTTGGTGGTGGCCATGAGTCTCGGGTAGTGGGGCGGTGAGCCAACCACATGGGCTTCAGCTGTGGGGTGGGGTGCTTGGTGCTTGGGCTTGGACTTGGGGGGAAATTGGGTAATGAGAGCGAGAGAAACCCAGCGCAGGACAAAGTGTAGGAGCTCTCTGAGAGACGTTAGGACCTAAACAAGATGAGTGAGCTCTAGGAACATACAGTAAGAGGAGAGAGAGGGCTCATGAGCAAATGGAAGACGGAAAACGGAGGTGTCGAAAGATGT
>JAASFV010000296.1:0-27297 GCA_023334015.1 Globisporangium paddicum
CCCCCCCCCCCCCAAAGACACCAACCAAGACCCAAGAGCGCAAGTCCTCGTTCCCTAGTGCTTCAGTTTCCTCCGCTTTCTGAGTTCGTGGGGCACTCTACGTCCTGAACTCATCATCTGTTGGTGCTCGAAAGAGTTCACGACAAGGGTGTTGGACTACTCGACCTCTTCCTCCGAAGTGACCGCGCTGGCGACGGCGTTAATGGTAGTGTCTGCGCAAGCAACAACCTGCATAGACCAGTCAGCCTGGCACGTACACGGACGACGCGTTGAAGGGGGGACGATCAGCTGCTGACAAAGATTAATAGAGAACGATACCGAGCGTCTTGAAGGAGGCGCAAGTTTCCTCATCGAGTGCGTGAGCTCGTGTCAAATCTTTTGTTGCTCCAGCATTGGCTGTGAGTGATGATGCACTCACCTCACAGAACCCAGATGAACATGTGACGTGCTCAACTGCGTTTGCTTGAATCAAGAGAGCTAGGTCCACCAAAGAGTCCCAGGGCTGCAGTGGGTTGGTGGATCTGACCGAGCAGATTGTCCACCGCTATGGCATTCCTTTGCTCTTTATCAGCATCTACACACCACCTCCAATCACGATCCCATTGACGAGCTAAGAGAGCGCCCGCCAGGCAAGGTAAGCTCGCTCTTCAATTCTCCTCGAGCCGCAAGAGACAACCTCAAGAACCAGCCAAGCAACAACTCTTCCAAACAACTTTGTAGTGTCTCCTCGTCGTCAGCTTCCGGGGCTTCGACAGTGTGGACCCCAGTCACTCGCTATCGCTTCTCAATGAAAGAGTACCAAGCCTTGATGCTAACTCGCACTCCAGAGTCCAGTCGCGTCGGTGGCGCCAGCTACGGGTCTACGATGGCACAGGGCGGCAAGACGTCGGCGTCACACAATCGTCCGCGAGATTTCATAGGCGCTACTAAATCGGAATCGAGAGCAGCAGGGGCGTAACGCTGTCGGCCAAGTCAGTTAGTGATGAGGCAGCATGAGGTACTTCATTGTAGTGTGCTCTTGGTAACTTGAAGAATCAATAAATTCGCCTTTTGGTGATTCGCTTTGTTCACAGCTCAGAAAAGTAGGATTTTCTTGTGCACTGACACATCTCTTCACGCATGAGCTCCTCTGTGTGACAGACAGACAGACAGACAGGAAGAGCTGTGAAGCGCAGGAATCACTCTCCTCAGTGGGTTTATGATGTGGAGGTTGTTTGTCCTGTGAGAAAGGCCGCAGATGATCATCATTCCGAGATGGGATCTTGAAGCGGCGCGCGCATGCGTCGAAGGTTCGCCAATCACACTGACTCGCTCAATCACAAGCTCATGGACAGCAGCAACACCCCTCAACACGCGCACGAGTTCATGGGCAATAGCAATGGCCCTCACCACAGACACCTGAGCTCCTGAGGCTCTCGCATGCGATGCCTAGAGCTGACTCTTGAACAAATATCTATATTCGTTCGAGAGTCAGCTCTCTCGTGGCGCGAAAATGGAAACTCCCTGACCACATCCCATTCGTTCCCCAGCAGCTCACTCTCAGTAACAGCAGTAGCAGCCCATTTGTCCCCAGCAACTCACTCTCAGTAGCAGCTCGGCCCAGTCACATCCAATTCTCCACGAAACGACTCACACCTGTTTCCCCCAATTACCACCAGCTCACTCGTCAGCAGCTCATCAGCACCACCAAAAAGCCATGAACGACGCGGAAGACGTGTGCGGCTGCCTCGCGTGCGCTGCGCTTTGCGGCGTCTGCTGTGTCGCGGCTGCTGAGGAGGACAAGCGCGAGCGCGAGCGCGCCGCCGCCGAGGCCACGGGCCGCCTTAAGAACCCGCTGATCCAGGTCAATCCCGTCGCGGTGCTCACGCCACGCAGCCAAAAGGCGGCGTCGGCCATCCCAGGCTCAGGCTCAACAGCTACAGGAATAGGCTCAGGTTCAGGCTCACGAGTTCCCTCCCAGTCGACCAACTGCAGAGGCACACCGGACCAGTTCTCTTACCACGAGCACCCACCAGCGATGCGCCAAAATGCGCGTAAGTCCGCCTCCTACCGGAGCAACGCGTACTTGCCACCCCCGTCCCGCTGAGAAGCCACACGCTGTCGTCTGCGCTCTTCGGTGGATGTCGGACGCCAGAGTTCGACAGAATATTTCTTTATAAATGTGAACTGTTCTATCATATCGCTCTCTACATTTCTATTACTCCGTAGCTCATGATTGATGAGAAGACGTGACTCTCTTGTATTGTACCATATAACACGGAGAGCAGATTACCGAAAGCGGCGGAGGCGTTGGACTGGTGGCTCACCCGCTATTGGTGCAGCAAAATAGAGACCGTGACAACACACACGTGAGTCAATTGAAACATTGTCACGTGCCATGGAGGTCGCGTACCTGATGAGGGCTCCGAGTACAGTTGGCTCTGCGTCTGGGTCGAAAAGTCCTCGTCGGCTGGGAGATGAGTAAGCGAGAGAGCAGCATTCGAGTGTCATGTTAGTGCCCTTATAGCACCAGAACACTGGTGTGTATAGAAGAAACAAGTTCGCACCGTTGTCCTCGTTGAGCGTCGCGAGGCGGTAGAACTTGCTCAGCGACTGATCCCATACACAACAAAGTCAGCACACACACACACACACACACAACAATGGAGTCCAGTCATGGATCAGCGCAGTAGCAAATCTCACTCACCCCAACCATGAACTGTCGCACAGAATTGATTTCGAGAGCCGAGATGTTGTTCATCTAGATAGTTGTCACAAGACACGAGGTTAGCCACGTGCCGGGGACTGGAAGGCACTCATGTGATCCAACTGATAATGACGCACCTGAATGGCGTACGCTGTGCCGCCGTTCTGCACGTCGCTCGAAATCTTGTAGAGGCCGTTCCTGATCTTGTCCTGGCGCACGTTCTGGATGTCTTCCAGCAGCGAGCGGATGTGCTCGACGTGTTCAATATCTTCGGCAGCACTGATCATAACAACAAGCGAGTGAAAATGTTACTGCATGCGTATGTACACGAGCAGACAGCACATAGTAATAGGACGCACTTTTTAAATAGCAGAGACGCAATTTCCAGGTAGTGGAAGGGCAGCTCCTCGAAGATCTCGCTGTTCTTCTCCTGCTCAAGGCGTGACGAGAGGAACTCTGAAGCGACGCCAACCACATGCACACATGAGCCAACAAATAGTATGAATGTGTATACACAGCATGCTACGCACCAACGGAGAACCAGGACGGCTGGATGATACGGCACTTGTTGAGCTGCTTGAGCATGATCGCCAGCCAGAGCGGCACCTGCGTCGTGATCCCCGGCTGGAACGGCCCAAAGTCACCCTAGAAAAACATCCATAGCATCATAAGCCCAATATACACACATCAGGCATATCCAAGAAGTCGCAACAATGCGTACGCCGATGAAGTTGAGCACGCCGCTGTTCTCCTTGATCTGGAAATGCGGCAGGATCGTGATGAGCTCTTGCTCCGCCTGTGCGCGGTTTCAATTAGCACATCGAGCGCATTAGCACGCGCCAGAGCCACTTGCGCTACACATTAAAGCCACTCAGCTCCGCACTCCCTACCAGGAACTCCGTCTCGCTCGCCGTCAGCGCGTTCCAGCGCGCATTGTTCGTCGCCATTCTGCCGTTTTTTTGTTTTTCGCGGGAAGCTCTTTTGTTTTTTTGGCGCCAGGTGGCCCTATAACTCTTTCGCCTCTCAAAGGTGTTTGTTATTATGCAGCACAAATGAAAGGGATTGCTTGGAGTTGAATTTGTCAGTGGCAACTATGAGCCCATACGTGGGCGTCACGACGGACAAGGAGCAGCGGCGGATCGAGAGCTAAGCTGTTGGGGGGTGCTGTCGGTGCGCATAGCGGATACGAGAGCTCACAGAAGCCTGTGCATATCACATTCTGATGATCACGTGCGCAGGCTATGGACAGCCCACCAATACATCCGATCCTCCTGATTCACGTTGTATTGTATGTGGCAGCTTGGGAGCAAAGGGGCGTTGATGCATTCTACTGCAAGAGGCGAGTAGTGCTGCTTGGGAGCGTACCTCGACATGTGCGTTGTATGGGGGGGCTGTCTTGACGTCGTCTTTCAGGGAGGTGTCATCGCCCTCTCGTGCGGCTTGTACCAATGTCCGCAGAGCCATGCATTGAATGAACTTCTTTTTTTTGCGGGAACACAATTTACTTTTTGGCGCCAAAGCTGGGATATATACCTGTCAAATCCGTTATACGCTGCTTTCCATCGACTTTTACAGGTCTTTGGTTCCTGAAGCAGATGGCATCCCGGAAGCGCCTGAAACGCTTGGAATGAAACGGCAGAGACGATCTTGTTTTTTTTTCGTGTCTCTATTTTTCATGGCCGAATTTTCACCTTCTCGCGATTCTCACGAGGTCTCAATGGGCCACAAAGCGACCCATTCTCATAGAGCACCTCACCAATTTCCCACACCTGTGTGTGTATGTGTCTGGATACAAAATCTCTCTTATCTTTTTCTGTGTCCCAATCCCAATGTGGCTTCAATGGCTTCAATAATACTGGCCAGTTTATACACCGGCCAACTGCGGCCCAGCCAAAAAACAGCTGAAGCCAAAAGCCAAAAGAGCTCTTCGAATTCGACCAATTGATTTGCGTCACTCGCCCGTTCTCATTCGCGCTTGTGAGACTCTCTCTCTCTGGACCAACATTGGCTGCGGACCTGCCGACTGCAGACGAAGAACACCATATCGGAAACGGCTTTGGACGCGCGTCCGTGGTGCGGCCGTCCCAAGTCAACCGTAACAGGTAGGCAGTCCCACAGCCAGTGCCACAGCCGCGAGCGAGGCCGCAGTTACGAGTTACGAGGAGCCGGACCGCCAGCAGCTTGCTTGACAGGCTGTTTGGTGGCCGCTCGGCCAGCCGCAGTGACCAACAAGCGACACTCGCAACACGCACACTCCAGTTCTGCAACAGCGGCCAACGTATCCATCCACTGCGTCCCGCCATCCAACGTACGTAACTGTCCGACCCAGGCCACATCCGCAAATCCGCAGGGCTCTCTCCCCCACCGCGCCGACTATCTATTTCCCGATCGTAGCTCCTCATGGGCGACGAGCTCCAGCGCGTAGCCGTGCGCGACGTGACGGCCATCCTGCGCGTGAGCGTGGCCGTGAGCGGCTTCCAGTTCGACGCGTCCATCATGGAGCACCCCGAGTTCGTGTTGGCCACGCGCGTGGTCTTCCAGTGCAGCCAGTTCGGCGGCCGCGCGCTCGAGACGAACTGGCAGAGCTATCGGTCATTCCCCGAGTTTCAGGGCCTCGACGCGCAGCTCCGGGCCGCGTTCCCACTGCTCATGGCCAACATCCGCGCACCGCGCGTGCACAAGCGCCGCGCGTTCTTCCGCCTGCACACGCGCCCGTCGTTCCTCAGCCGCAGGTGCGCGGAGCTCAATGCGTACTTAACCAGGCTGCTCGAGACCTCGAGCATGCGGCTCAGCCGATTCGTGGACCCGCGCGCACCGCTCGTGCTGCGCTACTTCTGCAATTACGACGCGGGCTTTGGCCGCGGCGGCGTCGCGTTCCAGGCCAACCCGCTCGAGAGCTGCGTGCTCTGCTTGGACCACCTCGCGGCCGCCGAGGCCCCGCAGCTCGTGAGCCATCGTGCATCCACGGACGAGGACCGGCAGCTCGCGTTCGACCAGGTTGCAGATGTAGACGAGGCCGTGCGATCCCAGGAGTGGGAGCTCAAGCAGCAACAGGAGCTGCGACACCAGTGGCGCAGCGAGCGACTGCGGTCCGCCACGTCCCGGTACGACGAGCTCGAGGCCAACCTGCTGGACGACCGCGCGCGCAACATGGCCATGTGCCCCAAATTTGAGTGCTCGTGCCAGTTCTCGTCCGTCCACGTGACGCACAACAAGATGACGCGCATCCTGCAGCAGCGCGGCTTCCGACAGCTCTACCGGCCGCAGACCGAGGGTGCCACGGCGCTCTACTGCGTGCTCTACCAGCTGCAGCAGTTCAACGACGTGGACAAGCGCCTGTACGACGCGCTCACGGGCGTCCCAGCCAAGGGCGCAGACGTCGCCCACGAGCAGCTAGTCCAGGGCGTTGGCATCCTGCGCCAAGCCCTGGCCAACTACGGGCTGTTGCACGTCGCTGCGCTTGAAGACCGATTCCAAACCAGTACGGTGGAGCTCAAGAAGAAGCTGCACGAGCTCAAGTCGCGCCACCAGCATCGCATGGGCGCCATGGAACTCCTGCTGCTCAGCACAATGCTGGATTTGCGGATCACGCTCATTACCAACGACCACGAGGGCACGGAGCAGCGCATCGAGCCCATGGACGGCCTCGAGCCCATTCGACTCGGCGGGCAGATACGGCTCACGCTCGGCTACATCCTGCCCACGATTTTCAACGTCAACGGCTTCTATCTGCTGGCGACTGAAGTCCAGGATGTGGACGTAGGACTTCGATCACGGCCGCGGTCTCGACCCATGAGCTTCCGCGAACTCCAGGACGCCAGGCGAAGCGAGGAGACCGGACTGATCTCCGTAGACGAGCAGCAGGACGAAGTGCCTGCTGTGGTCGTGGACCCTGCGACGCGACGGCGCATGTGGCTGGGCGTGGAGGAGATGGATCGGTGCTTCATGGCGCTCATCGACGCGCAGATGCGGTCCGAGCTCTCGTGGCTCGTAGCCTTTGACCACGACGTGGCTGAGACGCTCAACAAGGCGATCCTGGACGCCGTCTGGGACGACTGCCAGCACAACCCGAGCCTCTTCCACCTCTTCCAGCGCCAGGCGCGCCAGTTCGGCCTCGGCCGCACATCCGCGAGTTTCTTCTTCCAGTACCTCGAGGTAGCCTTCGGGCTCGAGGGCGCAGCCTACCTCGTCGACTTTTTGCTGCACGTGCTACCCGAGACGGACCTGCGCAAGCAGCTGCTGCGCGCGCGCTGGTTCCGCGTGCGTAGGCACCTAGCTAAGCGCGTGAGCCCCGCAAGCAGGTGAGCCAGGCTTTAGAATAGGAATAGATGATAGTGACGAAAGCGAGGGAGGTGTGGCCTCGCATGGACTGTATAATAATAGGACACCGCCGTGTACAATGTCTGATCTCTCGTGGCTGTTTCGCGTGTGAGAAGAAAGACTGAGGATGGAAGAGCTCAAGAAGCGCCACGCGCGCTGGTGCAAGCGGCTGCAGGAGGCTGTGGAGACGGATGGCTGGGGCCAGGTGATCGAGGCCGTCGAGGCCTATGAGCGACTAGCCGTGCAGCTCACACAGGACGCGCCCCTCTTCCCCCAGCTCAGCAAGGACCAGACCGTAAGTGCAGCTTGGTAATTAACTCTTCATGGGCCGCTCTTGGACTCAGCCTCTTTGGGTTGCGTTGGACAGCGCACGATCGAGAAGGTGGCTGGCTCGCTCGACCTGCGCGCGAAGTGCCTCAGTAGCGTGGACGGCGAGCGCACCTCGCCCACCAAGGAAGACATGGAGGACATCCTCGAAGTGCTCTGCTCCGTGCTCTCGGACGAGCCGCAGGTCTTCCCCGCGGACCTGGGCAACGTGGTTCGGCCTGCCAAGAAGGCGTCCACCGTCCAGGTCGTGGACGCGGACGCCGAGACCGATCTGGACGACGATCTCAGCGCTACTGTGGCCGCCTACGCAGACATTGGTGGTGGTGACGACAGATCAGCAGCGGCCAAGAAGCCCAAGGCAGTGGCCGTGGCTGAGCGCGTCGCGGGCGAGACGTACTTGGACGTGAGGGTGAGCAAGATCGGCCTCAAGGACGCCAGCGTCTACACGAACCCGACGGTCGTCGTCTCGGTGTTTGGTGCGGAGCCTTTCTTTGTAAATAAATGTCCTCCTGCTGCGGACAGTTAAGAACTGGATGGACCACTCACACAATGGTATTATTTTGATGGTGATAGACCGCGATGGCAAGGCCCTAGGCGAGAAACGCGAGACGCAGGTCGGCGGGACCGGTGGCGACGCGCAGCACGTGTCGTTCAACGCAAATCTCCAGCTCGAGACGAGTCTCAAGGACATGGAAGAGCGTACGTACATGTGGACATTTTATGTTAGTGTCTCCTTCAGGTGGACACTCATTATCACTCCTAATGTACAGGTGGTGCCGTGATCTTCTTTGAGTTCTACCACTACAAGCCCAAGAAGCGCAAAAAGAGCTGCCGGTGCTGGGCCATGCTCGAGATGGACGAGGTGCTCGCGGGCGGCGCGCGCGCGCTGGAGCTCTACCAGAAGCCCATGGACCCGCGGCGCAAGCGCATCAATCTATTCACAATCAAAGAGCTCTATCTGCACGTCCACCTGACGCTCCAGACGCCCTGAGAAGAGCAGATACAAAGAGTGTCCACTTAGCCAACGCGCATTAACAAGACAACTGCATATCTCTATTTGTATGACACAGCTAGGTGTTCTTGGTGGCCGCGAGCACGTAGTCAAAGCCAAAGCGGATTTTCTTGCCGCCGTTGAAGAGCGTGGCGGCGCGTGCCTCGAGCACCGCGATCTTGCTGTTCATGGCCTCCTGCACGGCGTCGTCGTTGAACCAGATGAACTGGTTCTTGGCCACCTGGAGCTGGCGCTGCACCGTCTCACGCTTGTAGACATTGGCCAGCTGGATGCTCGCGTCCACGTTGAAGCCCGCGACTTGGAGCTGGCGTTCGCACCAGCTCTTTGGGAACTCGCGGTAGCAGCGGCGGCCCGCGAGCAGGATGCACGCGTCGCGCACGCGCGCCATCTCCTGCACGAGCGCGGCCGCGGCCACATCGTCCTCGCTGTCCATGTTCGTGGCCACGCACTCGCTCAGCGGCTGCAGACCCACGAGATAGATGCGGCCGCCCGGGAGCAGGTGGCGCGCGATGCGCTCGATGATCGCGTCCTGGTAGAAGGGCGCGAAGCCCTCGATGGCGCCCACGAGGTAGTCGGCGATGATGACGTCGAACTTGGTCGCCTCCTCCTCCTGCAGGAAGTCGTCATTGACCCAGTTTCCGGCGTAGACGCGCACGGGGATGTTGGCCGTGTGGTCCTTGAACTCGTTCGTGAGCGTGTTGGCCAGCGGCCGCTCGCCCGTGACTGCGACGACCTCGGAGATGCTCTGCGGATGGCGCGCGGCGAAGCCCAGCAGCCACGAGAGCGAGTGGCGGCCCGTGCCGGCATCCAGCACGCGGCCCCAGGGCTTGTCCGCCACGAGCGCCTCGCGGTCCTCAACCCAGCTGAAGAGCCCGTCCGTCTTGACGCCGTCCACGACCTTCTTGGCGGGCGGCATTTGCTCTGTCTCGTAGTCAAATTCGAAATGAGCTCTTCGCCACGTTTGATTTTCATGACAAATTGGGGTGGTTTCATAAAAAGGGCAGATGATATGCATGAGCCCAATGTCCATTGAGAGACGAGTGCCTCATGGGCTGTATGCAGAGCACCGGTGGTTCATTTGATGGTGTTTGTCTGCTTATGAGCGTGTAGCTAACCGCTTGAGATCGTCCACGAGTCGAGGTCGTCGCTGACTGCTCACTTCTTCTCGTGGTAGAAGAGGAAGAAGACGCTGAAGACGAAGACACCGGCCATCATGGAGAAGGCCGAGACGTAGTACGGGTAGGCCGCCGGGATGAAGCGCTCGTACTCGTCGTGCTTGTACGGGCGCAGCGACACCTGCGTGGCCGAGTGGATCGTCGAGAGCCCGAGGCGGCGGTACATGACGCGGAAGAGGAAGATGCCGTACGTGTCGGGCGCCTCGAACGTGACCGAGAAGTGGCCCTTGCCGTCGTGCGTCATCGTCTTGCGCACGTGCGGGTCGAGCATCACGAACTCGAGCTGGACGTCCGAGGCCGCGAAGGGCACCCACTTGCCGTCCTTAAGCTCGTGGATGTCGAATGAGTACGTCAGGTTGTCCTTGACGCGGTATACGAGCGAGTCACGCGCGATCTCGGCGTCAGGGTAGAGCGTCAGCGGCTGGTCGGCGCGCTGCGAGTCCTTGAGCATCTTGTCCGGCTTGCTGCCGTCCTCGCGGTGGTGCTGCACGTTCGTGGCGCGCAGCACGCCGCTCTCCTGGAAGCCCCACTTAGTAACCGCGTCGCTGAAGAGCGCGTTCGAGAACGCGTCCGTGAAGTACTTGTCGCTGAATAGGTCGAGCGAGCCGGCGAACACGAGGCGCGCGTTGTTGCGCGCTTGGACCGCGGTCACAAGCCCGATCTCGTTGCCGAAGAGCAGGTCGCTCTCCACGACCTTGGCCGTGATCTCCTTGACCGGGTTGGCCGAGTACGCGGTCGCCGGCGCCACGAGCGCGTGGAAACCGAGCACGTTGTTAGGCTCGAGCGTCATGCCCAGGCCCGAGAACGCCACGGGCTTCTTCGAGGCGCTGTTGCTCGCGAGCTTGGCGCCCACGACGCGGTCCGCCTTGACAAAGTCCATGGCCGCGATCACCGAGTTGTAGATGTCGCCTGCGTCCTTGATTGGCGCCACGTGGTCCATCACAAGGTTGCCCTTCTTCTCGTACTCAACGCCGCATTCGAGCGCAAAGTCGCGCTGCACCTTCGTGAGCTTCGTACTGATGGTATATACATGTATATGTACAGTAAGTATCCGCTATTACATGTTGTGGAACACTGACTCATACAATAAGAGTGTACGCACCTCGAGGCGAGCAGCACGTTGCCGCCAGTCTCGACGAAGTGGAGCAGGTCGCTCTTGCCGAGCTTGCCCAGCTTCTTCTGCGGCGAGAAGACCACGAGATTGTCGAACGTGCGCACGCCGTACTGTTCGAGCGCAAGCTCCGGGTCGTTTGAGAAGAACTCGAGCGCGTGTCCGCGCGCTGCCGGTCACAATACAAACCACACACACACAAGTTAGCCAAAAAGGACTCCAAAACCATACGAGTGGTGCGTGACGCCAGCGCACCTGTGAGCAGCTGGAAGAACTTGGAGTGCGTCTGCTGCATGTCGAGCGACTCGAGCACGACGGCCGTGCGTGCGGCCATGGCCTGGGCGGCGCAAGCGGCGAGCGCCGCGAGCTGCAGAACCAGCGCCACGCGTCCCATCTCAATTGTCTGTCGTCTATTGAGCTTATGTTCCCCTTTTGAAACGCGATCCAGCACAGCAGGATACGTGGCGATTTGGAGCCCATAATTACACGAAATAGACATCAAATTGTGCAAACATAACGAAAATAGACACTAAAAAGCTGTAAACTATAAATATGAAATGTATTGTCGTACAGTTTATGTGCACTCGTACACAATATGCTGGAATTTGTATGAAACTGTCGAACTGAACTGCCGCATGTCATAATTGCATCACGACACTCGTCGGTCCAACTGTACCTCGTCCATGGCGACCCCACTCAGCGGGCTCCTGCGGCGCGACCGGCCGCTCCTGGCGCTCTTGGTCCTCTCGTGCGTCGTCTCGGTCGTCCTGTACCTGCTCTCGTCCAGCAACTCGCCCCGCACGGCGGTGATTGAGGACCCGCGCCTGAACAACATCGACCGCACGGGGGACAAGCCGCGCGCGATTTGGCGCGACGACGACTTTGAGTGCCTGGGCTGGCGCGCGACGCATAGCTGCGACCCGCATGGACCGCGTGACTACTCCCGCGACCGCGCGTGTGGCCAGCCGCTGCCACGCACGAGTGGATTCTGCGAAGTGCGCAACCGCACGTCTGGTGAGCTCTTCCGCGTGATGCTGTCGACCTGTAGCTCCTGGTGGTGGAATAAAGTGCCGACGCTCACGTGCAGTGACGCGAGGCGCTTCACGGATTTCAGCATCCTTGCGACGCAGTACAAGCACCCAGTGTCGCCTCTTGTAGCTGTGCAGAGAGGGTCGAAGAATAAGCCCGACTTACGCCGCGGTGTCGTCATGATCGCGTACCCAAAGGTGATCGCGGGTACATACGCGATTGTGCGCATGCTGCGGCATCATGGCTGCACTCTGCCTGTGGAGATCTGGATTGACCGCTCGGAGATGCAGGAGACCCACTCGATACTCGTGGAGCTGTCGCGCAACTACAACGTGTTCGTGCGCGTCATCGAGGACCCGAGCGCGACCAAGTTCCACGCCAAGCCCTACGTGGTCTATCATACGCAGTTCGAGAGCCTGCTCTTCCTGGACTCGGACAACATCCCGCTGCGCGACCCTACGTATCTCTTCGACTCGCATGCGTTCGCCAAGTTCGGCACGATCTTCTGGCCGGACTTCTGGAAGCCAGCGCTCGACAACCCGTTCAATGTACACCAGCAGAGCGCGCTTTGGCAACTGCTCGACATGCCGTTCGTCGACATGTTCGAGCAGGAAAGCGGGCAGCTGCTCGTCAACCGCACACGCAGCAAGAGCGCACTCAACAAGCTCATGTTCTACGCTGCAAACGCGCCTCGTCTGCTCACCGACTGGGAGCTTGTGTACGGCGACAAAGACCTCTTCCGCCTCGCGTGGCTTAACACGACCACGCCATTCTACTTTGGACAGCAATTGCTCGCACTCGGTGGGCTCTACGATGACGATGAGAACTTTTTCTGTGGCCTCGCAATGGTCCAGCAGGACCAGCAGGGCGAGTTTGTGTTCCTCCACCGCAACCAGGCCAAGCTCAGCGGTCGCCGTGATCAGAAGGTACTCATCACGCATTTCCAGAAGTTCACGGGTGGCGATGCGTCCTCGTCCAAGAGTCAACTCGACAAGTATCGCGTGCAGTGCAAGCGCCACCGCCTGGGACAAAACATGTGTTTCTTGCTCAACCCAAAGACGCCTACCGGCGAGCCGACGCCACTGCATACACAGAGCCTGGTGGGCACAAAGTACCCGCAGCTCGAGCAGCGCGCAATCCATTTCTCGATCGAGGGCCGCAGTTTGCTTTCGGAAATAGAAGAAGCCGCGATTGCAGCGATGGAGGCAACGGAACAGCCACGTGAGAGCGTGGTGCTGTTCATCCTACGAGTCGTTGGTGTGCTGTTCGCTTTATCAGCAGCGCTGGGGTTGCTGTGGAAGCTCTTCTTGTTGCCGTGGGTACGAAGGCGGCGGCCACAAAAGGATCGACGCTTCTCAATGTGATGGCTGAGCAAGTTGAGTGAGTAGGATATGGTGAGAGAGCCTGGTCCTTAATTATGATTCCGCAACAAAGCGTCTGTACACAACACCGAAGAAATGAAAGCGTCGTGTAATAGAAGTCCGAGTACAATTGTAATGCATTCTCACCTTAAAGAGATAATAATCGACAGCGACAGCAGTGTGCTATGTCCCCAGGAAGTCCGACATGTTGAGCTTCTGGACCTCGAAGCCGCCATCTTGATCGGCAGAGTTGGCTTCCGGGAAGGAACTCTCTCGAGACTTGGACTCTTTCTTGTCCTTCGAGACGACAGTTGCTGCTTGTGGCTCTTTCCCAGCTTTTTTGTCTTTCTTTTCCTTCTTCTCCTTTTTCGCTTTCTCCTTGTCGGCCTTGGATGACGACAATCCCTTGAGTTTCGACTTCTTCGCTGCTTTGTCTTCAGCTACCTTTGCCTCTTGAGTAGACGTTGAGCGCAATAGCTTCTTCACTTGCTCCACAATCTCCCTCTGGTTGCCTTCGAAGGAAGGCTCATGTTCACTGGGGTTAGTTGATGCTTTCAACATATCGCTGATCACCTGCACGTTGCCGAATTCTCGTTTGATGTCGTCTACAGATCGAATTCCTGCGCGGCGTAGTTCGCCAGAATATTTGCTGAAGAAATCCACCAAATTCTACCAATTATAACAGCATTCATGCACATCATGAGATCGACGTTCAAATGGTAAATGGAAACAAAAAAAGAGCTTACAAACCTTGAAATCACTCTCAACAACCTCAGCGGTAGCTTGAG
This sequence comes from Globisporangium paddicum, assembly GCA_023334015.1. Taxonomy (NCBI): domain Eukaryota; phylum Oomycota; class Peronosporomycetes; order Pythiales; family Pythiaceae; genus Globisporangium; species Globisporangium paddicum. The sequence continues at coordinate 13,810 of JAASFV010000296.1, forward strand.
CGTTGGAGATGCAGTGCGTACGCAGCAAAAGTCGCTTCGCGTACTCCTTGGAGCACTGGTCGAGACACAGCCTCACCACCTTGGAAAAGAAGAATGAACCACTGATCCAGCTTCGAAGGTCTGCGTAATAATCCTCCAGCGTTGCCAGCAGATTCTCCACCACAGGCTCGCCTTCGTCCCATTTTTTAGAGAACCATTGCCGAGAAGTGTACTAGCATCAATAGCATACACCATCAGTATTCGATACAGGAGTCAAGCAGTTGTGCGGTGCAAACTTACAGGCTCCACTTCACTGAATATCTTGAGCACAACCAGTTCCGATGTTGAGACGCCGAGTTTCACGATTTCAGTGGAGCTCATGTCGAGTCCATCACCCATGAAGATATCGAATGCCTCCTTCTCTTCTGAGTCTCTCTCGGCGAACGAGATTTCTTCTACGAGCTCGGGGCATTTCGACTGTCGCAACAGTCAAACACCATGTTATAATCAGCAATGCTGTGCCACCACATGTCGAGTTGACTAACACAAATGAGCGTACCTGAAGGATGTCCGTGTCGTTGATGAAGGAGCAGAGCGTTTCCACATCCACCTCCCCCTTCTTCGCAACAAAGCTCTCAAAACGCGTTTTCAACTGCTCCATAAGCGCTTCCAGGCAAGACACTACGACACGTCCAACAAGTCTCCCAGTCAACCATTCTTGACCAATCGATATTTGCGACTTCAGAATGTTGACAATGTCATTCGGGCGGGTCGACTGAAGCTCGCCATGAGGTCCAGTGATGCGCTCTTCTTCACGGTTCCAAATGTTCGTAACCCACATGTGGATTTGGCCTTGGATTTGGTCCAAGTATAGACTCATGAGCATCTGTGAGGTTTGGTCGAGCACGCCAGACGCTCTCGCGCGCTTGTACTTGATAATCTCCGTGTTATAGTATTCGATCCATTGCACGAGCTGAAGGCGGTGCGCGATGCCGATGTCTGGTCGTGTGCAGATCTTTGTGATTTCGTTCTCGAGCAGCGTGTTGTACGTGCTGATGAAAAGCTGCATTACGTCGATCTCGTTCGGGAAGCAGGTGACCACGTCGGATTGCACGATTTCCAACTCCATGAGCAAGTGGTTCGCAGCATTGAGAATCGTGTCAAGCGATTTCTGATTCTTCTGCTCGGCTTCCTTCTCAGCAAAGCGAAACATCTCGTCTGCACGGCGCGTGAGATACGTTGAGATCTCGGTCTTGCATTTTTCAAAGCATGGGATGTGGATTTCGGGCGCTAGCTTGAGGGTGTTGTCGAGATACTCGCGCTTGGAATCTGCGAGTTTTCGGCGTCGTTTTTCCATGAGATCAAGGACCTGAAACGCGTCCGTGAGGCGTTTCTTGTTGAACTGGGCGATCTCGACGCAGTGATGCATGCATCCCCAGACCTCGCTCAGGATGCGAGTGTTCACGCTCTCGATGGCTTCCAAGCGCGAGCCCATGGAAGCGAGAATGCGTGCTTGCGCTTTGCTATATAGGTCACGAGAGCAAACAATTGTCAGTTTATGCAGCTAGTCGTAGTAGAGTGAAGTGTTGTCACTTACCTGTGGCCCAGCTCATCAGTCTTATTGATAGCAGAAAGCTTCAGCTACTCCGAAACGACAGTTCATAGGTCAAATGCATGTACCATCCACCAGAAAGCAGATGAACCTACCTCTTGCAACATCTTCTGTCTCCAATCGTCAAACGTCTGCCACTTGAGGTACGCCGACACCACTTCTCCAAGCCGGGCGTCCATCATTTGGTGGAGCTCTTGAATCTACTCGCATGTCAAGGAGCATTGGTCAGCAAGTAAGTGATAACAACGCTACAACATATACACGAGCAGCCCATTTTACCTTCGCTGGTATCTCTTCGTAGAATACGATCTGGTTCTCCAGTTCCTTAAGGTTGCGCCGCGCGATGCTGATGCCCGACGAGAGCTTCTTCTCGCCAAGCTCCTCGTTCATCTTGCGGCAGTTCTGACTAAGCATCTCGAGGTTCCTGACGATCTGCGAGACCGTGTCGCCCACCTCGAGCAGCGTGCTCGCGCGCTCGATCTCGTCGACGTGCGCCTGCACGAAGGCGTCGAGCTGGCCCTTGGTGCTGTCCTGCTTGACGAGGTAGTCATACTTAATCTCCTGCAGCAGCTGTGAGTTGAGCAGCGACGTGTCCGTCGAGTCCTTGAGCTTCACGCGCAGCACCTCCACTGGGTCGCGCGCCTCCTTCTCCAGCAGCGAGATCATCGCAGAATGCGGAATGCGGAAATGGCGGCTCTTCGTTGGTTGCACACGCACTTTGGAGTGAATGTCTCTATAGCTAAGTGCGTTTTCAATTCGATTGATACATTTCATTGGTCAAAAATGCGACATATGTACGCAGCACGTGAAAATGACTCCGCAATCGCAAAGTGCGCATTGCTGTTTGGTGCGTTCTGGCAAACCCCAGAAAGCAGCACGAGCAACAAGCAACCAACAGCTACAGGCAAGCGAGAGAGAGAGAGAGCGATGGTGCTGGGACTGCTACGCCGCGACGAGGAGGAGCGCGCGCTGGCGTTCGACTTTGAGATGCAACTGCCGGACGACGGGGACGACGCCATGGACGGCGACTCGGGCGGTGGCGGCTCGAACGGCAGGAAGGATTTCAAGCGCGGCACCGTCGTCTGTCGCCACTGGCTGCGCGCGCTGTGCATGAAGGGTGACAACTGCGAGTTCCTGCATCAGGTACGGCTGAGAGCGCGTAGCTGTGCCTATCGCACATGTTGGTGGACACTCTATGTGATGCTGTGAGAGGTGCTTCTGTGGCTAACGTGTGGAAACGAATGCATACATGAATGGATGGTTGGATCCCTTCATCGTGTTGTTGATGTCGCTGCGATCACTAGTACGATATGTCCAAGATGCCCGAATGCCGATGGGGAATGGAGTGTCAAGTGCCCGAGTGTCCGTTCCGCCACGTGCCTGACGAGGAGCGCGTCGAGTGTGCGTTCTACAAACAGGGCTTCTGCTCCCACGGCTCCAGTTGTCGCTACAGGTGCGTTCTTGTCCCATCCAATATGTTAGGCAGTTGCATATCAGTGCTGTTATGGATGTCTAATTGTTATGTCTCTTTGCGTATGAGCAGACACATCAAGCTGGCACGTGAGGAGTGTCCGGAGATGGCGGACTTTTCGCTCCAGTCTAAAGTTGCGGACGAAGAGAACATCAAGAGACGAAAGGCGCAACCTGTCAACGAGTTTTTCAAGATCGCGATCTGCAAGCACTGGGAGAAGATGGGCAGCTGTCCGTTCAACGACGAGTGCCACTTTGCCCACGGAGATAAGGAGCTGCGACCGTTTCCAAAGGGTGAGAAAGACCCGAGAGAGGCGCGCATGGGAGGAGGAGGTGCAGGAGCAGGCAAGAGCAGTGGCGACCATGGCCCGCGAGGAGGAGGCCCACCGCCAGGCGCTGCATTTGGCAACAACAACAATGAGCGCTCGCAGCCGCCTCCAGTTGTATTGCCAGATGAGAACAAGCTGTGCAAGTACTTTCTGCTTCAGTCGCAGAGCTATCACAATTTAGCACACTCGGTGCATTTCAGCCAATGGTCTGCGTCGAAAGAGATCCAACAGCAGCTGAAACTGGCATCCGAGACCTCCGACGAGGTCTTCCTGCTCATCGCGGTTGGTCCAAGCAAGCATTTCCAGGGTGTCGCGCGACTTGCCACAGCTGCGATGGTCAACGCGGGTACCGAAGAAGGTGAAGATCTGTCTGCTGGTGTCGTCCCGTACCAAAGCGAGGGAAAGACGCAGTGGTCTGGTGCCTTCGGTATCGAATGGCTTCGCATCTGTGAATGTCCTTGGGAACGCCTTCAGCAATTCGAGAACAAGCAGCTTCCTGTCTCTGAATGGTACGTGTTGATTAAAATGTGTTCATGCTGCGTGCAAATAGATTTACTAACCAGCACCGTGACTTATGTGCAGCCCCAATGGCCAAGAGCTGGACACTGACATGGGTCATTCGCTCGTGCGATTGCTCTTCAACCAAGCGCAGATTCAGCTTACCTATAAGGCGGTTGAAGACGAGCAACAACTACCTGGTGGCGCAGAGGAGCTCGCTACTCGTCGACGTGAGGCAGCAGAAAGCGTGTTTGGCGGACCAGGCTTTGGTGGCGGTGTACCGACGCCGCGCTGGAAAGTATCGATGCCAGGCTTCGTGTTTGCGTGCAACAATGCGACAATCGACGAGTGCTTTGGGCGAATGGTGGTTGGACTGGCGAAGGATCAGGAGCAAATGGCGATGAAGCATGTCGTTCCGGGCACTCCGTTGTTTCTTCTAAACATGTCCGACCGTCACGTACTGGGGATCTTCGAAGCCGTGTCCCCGATTGTGATGAACATGGCTCCAGGCGCTTTCAGCCAGGCGCCGAACGCTCCGTCGCCATTTCCTGTCCAAGCCCGATTCGCGGTAATGCTAAACGCGCCTGCGATGCCAATCATCGATCCACAGGTGAAGCTGATCACGGGTGAACGTGGAGTTCGCATAGGGCCGTTGACGCTCCCGGTCACACAAGGGCTTGCGGATCTATTCGCAGAGCGCTGCGGAGCAGTTTTCCCGCCACCAAAGCAGATGCCTGGGATGGGCATGCCGCCACCTCACATGGGCGGTCTCGACCCATCGTTCCGTCCTCCACATGCAGGAGGTCCAAACCCGAGCGGCAGTGCTAAATCTTTCAGTGCGCCAAAGGATCCGAATGCCCCAGCGTTGTTGGAGAAACTGATCGTGGGTATTGAGAACGACAACGAGTTTAGTGTAACCCGGCGGATCATCGGCCACTCGGGCTCCAACATGAAGCGCATCAGCGTGGAATCGGGTGGTGGTGCCAAGATTCGCGTTCGTGGACGTGGTTCGGGCTCGAAAGAGAGCGCTCCCGAAGAGGCGAACGAGCCGCTCATGATCCTGGTCTCGGCTGAGAACGAGCGCAGCTTCCGCATCGCGTGCGACCTCACGACCGAGCTGCTCACGAACATCCACCACGACTACCGCATGTTCCTCGCACAGAAATCGCAGCACCGCCCAGGCCCACCGGTCGCACACTTCCACGGCGGTGGGTTCCCCGGACATCAGCACTTCCACGGAGGTCCACAGGGCGGCGGCTTTGGGGGTCCAGCGCCACACGGAGGCGGTGGTGGTGGCTTTCCCATGCGAGGAGGTCCGCCAGGCGGTCAGTTTGTCAAGCAGGAGCCGAAATAAGTCCAAATGAAAAAAAAAGTGATGCATCTGTTTGTCTGTGTTGCTCTTGCTTATATACGATCTCTTCTTCTGCAGCTTCGTGTCTTCTGTTGTTACGACACGACCTTCTTGGACGGTAGCACGTTGGAGATGGACTGCGCGTACGAGATGAGGCGCTTGACGGACGTGAGGTACTTGCGCTGCGCCTCGTTGTTCATCACGTGCGCCTGCTTGTTCGAGTTGATCTTCTCGCGACCAGTGCGCTCGTGGATGCCAACCATCGTCACGCCGATGGGCCACGCCGCGTTACCGATCGCCAGCTTGATATACGCGTCGTTGGCCTGCACGAACTCGCCCTGCTTGCACACCTTGACGATCTCTACGAGGTTGGGCAGGATGTCGGACGGCACCTGGCGCTGCTTGCAGAGCTTGAAGAGCGGTCGGATGTAGTCCTTGCACTGCTTCATGGTCTTGGTCGCGATCTTGCCCTGCGCCGTGCGCTTCACGTGGTCCGGCCGGGCCGCCAGGTCTCTCTCCCAGGACTGCAGCATGCCTTTGAAGAAGCGGTACACGAGCTTGTCCAGGTCGCTCTCGTCTTCGTCCTCCTCCTGTTCCTGAGCGTCCGTACTCGCTTTTGTCTTGGTCTTCGTCTCCTTGGACTGGTCGCCTCCCGCTTTGCTCAACTCGTCAAAGTCCTCGGCGTCGTCGGCCGCATCGTCCGCGTTCTCGGCGTCCTGCTGCTGCTGCTCGCCGTGGCCCACGAAGCGGTTGCGCATGCGGTGACCGCCTTCCAGCTGGTCCTCCTGGCGGAACGCCGCATCGTGCTGCGCTTTCCGCAGGCGGTCGATGCGCGCGCGCTCGCTTTCGCCAAAGAGCGTGATCGGCTCGCCCAGTTCGCGCAGCCGCTTCTTCATCTCGGCCCAGGGCAGCGTGAACACCGCGTCCTCGCTCTGCTGCTGTTGCTCTCTAACGTCTGCATCCGTATTGCTACTACTGTCCTGCGTCTCGCCCTCGAGCCTGCGCTTCTTGGTTGCCTGCTGCGCGTCTGTGTTTGCATTTGCCTGCTTCTGCTGCTTAAGCTTGTCCGCGACCGCCTGCTTGCTCTTCTCGGCCTCATACTGGATCGTCTCCACCTCCGCGCGGCGCAGGTACTTCTCCGTCTTGCCGGCCTGCAGCGCCGACACCTCGCGCTTCTTGGCGGCCATCACGCGCATGAGCGCCTCCATCTCGCTCGCCAATTCTTGATCCTGTCCGCTTTTGCTAATGTAATTCTCCATACATTTGTTCGTTGGGTAGCAAGTAGTACCGTAATGGTCCTTAATAAAGGGCCCTTTCCGCCACCAGCAGCTCAATAATCACCATAAAGAAAGATGGCGGAGCTGAAGAACTGGCTGGCCGAGTGGCCCGCCGTGCGTGAGAGCGTCGACGACCTCGTGCTCAGCCTCAAGCGCAGGTGCGTCTCTGCTGTTACTATTACTGTTGCTGTATATGGATGCGTGCTGATTGACGTTACGCTGCTTCTTTTACAGACAATTGACGGGCTCTTATGACACGGCGAAGAAGACAACCATGCTTTTGAGCAAAGTGGTGCGTGCATGTAGCATGATGCTGTCCATACACCATCGCATTTCGTAGTGAAGATACTCATTGTATGATGATTGTGAATGCGACCCTTGCAGCTCGAGACGGTGGAGTGGTCGACTGCTGGGGAGATCATGGACAAGGTCCGCCAGCTGGGCTACATGCTCACCAAGGCGCACTCACACGGTAACTTGATTGTACTATACCCCATACAACTACTGCAGCCAGTAGGTCTCAACGCTTCGCTTGTTGCCTGTGATGACCAACAGAGCTGGCAATCGGCAACGTTGTGCGCCGCGTGCTCTACATCATCCGCGAGGAGTACATGAGCGCGCTCAAGACCGAGTCCGAGAGCAAGTCGCTCGATGCGCAGCCACCCAAGAGCAGCGGCGGCCCGCCGAACAGCAGCAGTCGCAGCTACCAGTCGCGCTCGCTCGGCACGATCTTGACCCCAGGCACGGACACGGACCTCTCGCTCCCCATCACGGACCTCAAGCTGGTGCGTGTTGGCAGTTGCTTTTGTGTGATATTTTCTTTTTATGCTGGGTTGTTTGTCTGACTGTACGTGTGTGTGACTAGTCTGTGAACGAAGGTATCGCTGAGCTCATCGACGAGATCGACAGCCTGCACGTGAACATCGCTGACCAGGCCATGGAGTACATCCACGCAGAGTACGTGTCCCGCCATTCATTCATAGTTCGCGTTAGGGTACAAATTGACCCCACAATGTCTATGTTTTCAAACTAACCAACAGCGAGGTAATCCTGACGTTCGGCCAGTCGACGTCGGTCGAAGAGTTTCTCAAGACGGCGGCCAAGAAGCGCCAGTTCAAGGTCGTGGTCGTCGAGTCGGCGCCGACGCTCAATGGGCAGCACATGGCGCACTCGCTCTCGCAGCACGGCATCGACGTGACCGTGATCCCAGACAGCGCAGTGTTCGCGATGATGGCGCGCGTGAACAAAGTGGTGGTCCCGGCGGCCGCCGTGGTCGCCAACGGCGGGCTCATCGCGCAGTCCGGGCTGCAGAACATCGCGCTCGCGGCCAAAAAGTACTCGGTACCCGTGGTCTGCGTGGCCGGCCTCATCAAGCTCTGTCCGCTCTACGCGCACGACCTGGACGTGCTCAACGAACTTATCGCGCCGTCCAACATCTACAACTACGAGGATACGGTCGAGAACGTATGTGTGTGTATATTTTATGTAGACTTTGTGTGTGCGCTGACGACTGACTTGGTTATTCGGATTTCTGTGTATTCACGCACAGCTGGAAGTGCTCAACCCTGCGTACGACTACGTGCCGCCCGAGTTCGTGAGTCTCTATATTACCAACACTGGCGCGCACCAACCGTCGTACATCTACCGTCTGCTTGCCGAGTACTACTCACCGCAGGACTATCAGCTTGCGTAGGAGACGTAGCGTAAGGTTAAGCGAAGATGAGCTAGCCCAGCAGCGAGCGTGCCGAGCGCTTGGTGCTCTGCAGGAACGGGTGCGAGTGGTACATGCGCTGGATGACCGCGAGCTGCTGGGAGACGAGCAGTCCCTCTTCAATCAAATCATTGAGGTCTTCCTCGAACCGCTCCTGGTCTTCCTCCTGGAACAACATCTTGTAGTTGTCGAAAATGTCGCGCAGCTGGTGCAACAGCAGGATGAGAAACCCGAGGTCGCGCACGCCAAGCACCACTGCATCTCCGCCGAGCTGCGATCCGCTGGCGGGTGACCGGTTCTGCTTGTTGAGGAGCCGCTCGATGTCCCGCAGGTTGTTGCGCAGGAAGCCCGCGATCTCGCTCGGGTCGTAGAACAGGCGTTCGCTCGTGCGCTTGTAGATGTACGAGAAAAGGGTACGCGCGAGCGTGTAGAGCCCACCGAAGACGATGAAGGTCGGGACCGTGGCCATGAGCTGCAGGTTGAGCTGGTTGGCGTGCATGAGCTCGTCAATGGCGCCCATGGCCACCATGAGCTCCTTCTTGATGAACTGCACTTGGATAAGCAGCATGCGCACGATGTCGCCCGACATGAGGTTCTTGAGCGCGCTCGAGAGTTGCTTCTCGTACTGGAGCGACACGACCGACATGTCCATGTCCCGCATCACGCGTTGGAGCTCCTCGGGGGCCACGCCCGGGTTCGTGTCCTTGACAAAATCCGAGAGCATGCGCTGGAGGCTCAGCTTCGTGTCGAGCAGCGCGCCCGGGTCCTGGATCTCGGGCTTCTGGTTCAGGATCACTTCACCCACGATCGCTCTGAAGAGGAAGTCATGCAGAGACATTGTGTGAGCTCGTAGTCATAATTCCCAAACAGTCTGATAGGGAAAATGGGTAAACGTACTGGATGGGCTCGAACATGTGCTCGTTGAAGAATTCCTGGAGCGCGACGCGGAAGGTCTTGGCAGCCGCCTGGAACTCTTTCTGGTTGTTGAGGACCCAGATGCCACCTGTGGCCACGCAGAGACCGGCGACTGTCACGTGGAGCCATCTACAGCACAAGAAAGACACTGGATAAGTGGCCAGACCAAAACTCACACTAGAACTGATCGTTTGTGTGCACGTACCGCTGACGCAACTTGGACGGGATGCGGCAGGGCGCCATCGCACTCTCGAAAGAGACCGCGAACTGATCCTGCGCGCGCTTGAAGCGGTTGAGATTCTCCTCAATACGCTGCAATGACGCCAACACGTCCTCCGCATTAGCGACGCTGTCTTTGCCGACCGCAAACAGAAGATTATCTGGCAATAATATACAAGTGAGAATACACACTCTTTGTGAATCGAAGCTTGCTTCAGTAGATTGACGTACCCAGCTCGAACAAGATGGACGGCGGCGACTCGACCTTGAAAAACGCGTCGTGGTCGCCCTTCCGAGGCGAAACGATACCGAACGTGCTGTACGTGAGCTCCAGGAGGCGCATGCCGCTGCGCATGTCCTGCAGGAGCTGGTCGTAGTCCGCGAATGCGCCCATGGACTTGGTTGTCAGCTCCTTGAGCATGCCCACTTTTTTCTAAAGTCATCAGCACAATTCGATAGTCAGTCAGTGATGCTCTAATCTACAACACTCGGATTGATAGAGCCAATAACGTACCAGGTGTTCCTCCAGTGTGGTTTCGAGGCTTCGGATCTTCTCGTTGATCGAAATGCGCTCAGAGCTGCAATCAAAGCAAACAAAGCGCGCATACGTTAGCTCTTGGCCCCAATGTACAGCACTATATACACACATACCTGGGCTGGAGCCACTCATACGGGCCTTCGATCATCGTCGCGCGCACGTGGCGCTTGCGCAGCTTTTTCCAGAACGCGATTGTGCGCGGGAGCGAGTCGATCGTGCGCACAATGTCGATGAGCGCGTGGTGCAGCGAGTAGGTCGTCACGTGCGCCCAGAGCAGCTTGAGCGCGCGCTCCAGCGTCTCGCTCTGCGCCGTCGAGTACACGTGCGCGCCGTCGATCTCAGCAAACAGCCGCTGCTGCTGCAGCAGGTGGCGCACATGATGGAGCGCCTCGGCGATCGCGCCCGCCGAGTGGCTCGGTACTGGCACCGAGTAGCACTGCGACACGGCGGCGAGCGCCGTGCAGAGCACGTCTGCATTCGGACAGGAGTTGGGCGACTTGCGCGCGAGCACAACAAGCTCCTTGAGTATGGCGGACGTCACAGACGCGTTGGTTGCGACGGAGGTGGCGGCGTTCATGGCGGCCGTGTGGACGAGCTCCGTCGAGCAGCTCCGGTTGTGCGCTTTTTGATTTGGATCGGACTGTGTCAATGAAAATGAGTTTTTTTTAGTGGCTGCCTCAATATCCCAATTTCTGAACGCATACAAAAACACTGATAGATTCTCCTTGTTTTTGAAAATTAGACACAATCTGAATGCAACAACACCGCACTTACTCAAGGTTACTCCTTGAGCGTATCGAAGGCCTGGATGACGCTCTGCGGCGCCTGGACGAGCTCGATGAGCACGCCCTCGCCCGAGAGCGGCGTGGCCTCGTTGCCCTTTGGGTGGATGAACACGACATCGAAGCCCGCGGCGCCCTTGCGGATGCCCCCAGGCGTGAAGCGCATGCCTTTGGCCGTGAGCTCCGCGACGGCCGCCGGGAGGTCGTCAATCCAGAGACCGATGTGGTTGAGAGGCGGCACGTGCACCTTGGGCGACTTGGCGGCGTCGATCGGCTGCATGATGTCCACCTCGACGGCGAACGGGCCGCGGCCGCACTGCAGGATGTCCTCATCCACGTTCTCGCGCTCGCTGCGGAAGTCTCCCTTCTTCGTGAGCCCGAAGATGTCGACCCAGAGGTGGCTCAGCGCCTGTTTGTCCGTGCCGCCGATCGCGATCTGCTGCAGCCCGAGCACGCGGAAGCTCGACTTCTGTGGGGGTCAGCAGACGCGATTAGTGTCAGTAGTTACGTGGTATCAACATGCATCTGATGGACGAAGGCATACGCTGGCGTGCTGCTGGTACTGGAGCGCATGGCGTGGCGTAGCGACGCGCTGCGCGACTCGTCGTGCTGCCCACATCTTGGCTTCTTTTGGATTTGCGCGTCTGTGTTCAGCTGCTCAAAAATCATTCCAGTCGAAACGAACAAAAACGCGAAAACTACCCTGCTGAGTGTGCGATGTGGTAATTTAATGCAAGTCTCTTGTCCTTAGCCCAAGTGTCGCTATTTTATCCAATGGACAGCCTGAAAAACGATTTGTTTAATTGCGTGAACTGCAACTTTCGGATTGTTTTTTGAAGCAATTTTTTTTGATAAAAGGTACTTTTGCCAATTTCCATCAACTCAACGATTTCAACATGCGATTTTATAATAAAGAGAGATGCAAGGACTACTGGTTACGACGAGATCCGTGGGCCCAATGGACACCTCGTCCCGTGCGTGGTTGGTGTGTACATAACTGGAGTGTTTGAAGCGCTTCTCTGTCGCGCTCGTGATCAAAATTTGGCGCGAGTCAGCCTACCGACTCGCGTACGCCGGCTTCTGCTGCTGCTGCGGCTGGTAGGACGTGTGGCTGCTCACAGCGCTGCCGATACCGAAGCTGCCGCTGCCTACGGGGAGCACGGTGGCCATGTGGTGGCCGCTAAGGAAACACTTGTCGCAAATGCGCTGCGGGTCCATGAGCCCGAACTTGGGCAGCGCCACGCGGTTTGTCGAGTGGCCGCCGCACACGCTCTGGCCGCAGTTCCGGCAGTGGTGGCGCCGCTTGACCAGCGTGAAGTGCGTCAGGCACACGTGGCAGTTGCGCGACTGCTTCCAGCGAGGAGGGAAGCTCGACTGCGTGCGTGGCTTCTTGCTGCTCGTGATGCTGCCGCCGCCATTGCCATTTTCGCCACTGGTAGCGCCAGTGCCACGTTGTGGCTTGCCCCATTCGCTCCCAGGCACTGGGCCTGGTTGCAGCATCCGGCCAATGTGCGCGCTGCCCAACGATGGATCGAACATGTGACGGTCGTCGTGGTGGTCGTCGGTCGCCTGCGATATGAGGTCGTGCTCGCGCTGCTGCAGCCGCTGCTCCGTGAGGATCATCGAGTTGAAGATGCTTGCACTGCTTGAGTGGCTGCGGCCGCGGTCACGGTCGTCCCGCTCGACGCCCATGTGGTTCGAGTAGGCCGAGTACATCCCCTTCGAGTCCAGGTTCGCGTGCGGGAACTTGGGTGCTGACGAGTTGCGCGAGCGCCCGTGCAGAGGCGGCGGATGCGTGTGCATCGCTCTACCAGAGAATCGGTCGTCGTCCTCGTCCTCCGGGTAGTCTCGGTAGCTATTATTGCGGCCGTACATGATGAGCTGGTGCTGCGCCGGCTCATCAGTGTGGTAGTTGTTGTTGCGCTGCTGCTCGTGCTGACGATAATGATAGTTATTCTGCGGGGACTGGATCTCCTGCTGTTGTACGAACCGGGACTGGTGGTCGTCCTCCTGGTGGTGGCGGTTGTTGTTGTTGACGCCGTGAAAGTACGACTGGCCCAGGTCGACGTCGTCGGCGGGCTCTTCGTCGTCGTCATTGTACGCGGCGCGCAGGATCTCGAGCACGCGCTCGCTGCACTCGGCCTGGATCGCGAGGTCGATGGGCAGGTGGCCCGCGTCGTTGCGCAGCTGCACGGCGTGCGGGTTGGCGAACACGACCTTGATCACGACGTCCGTCGGTATGTCCTGATGCAGGCAGATCCAGTGCAGGATCGACATGCCGCTCGAGTCTGCGCGGTGGACGAGCGAGCGCGACTCGCGCATGGCCGCGAGCAGGCCATCCCAGTCGCCGTTGATAGCGTGCAGGAAGTCCCGGTCCATGGCGGCGGCGGCGGAGATGCGGGGGAGGAGTGTCGGCTCTCGAGGCGCGCGAGCGGCAATAGAGCAGCGGCAGTAGAGCAGCTCCCAGGTGGCAGCGGGCGGGCTTCTCTATGTGGAACATGTCGCGCGATTGTGGCTTTTCGCCTGACTGACTTGACCGCTATGGGGATTGCGGTTTCGGGATTGTAACCGTCCTTTTCTGAGTTTCTAGGCCAAAAAGGACAGTTACAATCCCGAAACCGCATCGGTTGTTGACCATTGCTGGCCGGTTTGTGGGGACGTTGCGTTGGTAACGTCACGCAACATTGAAGAGTTCCATGTGTGCGTGGCGGTGGCTCCATGCTCAAGTATTTATCGACATGGCTGCTGGCGAAAAGCTTTTGTTACGAGTCGCTGGTGAGCCAATGCGATCGGGGGGGGGGGGGGGG
>JAASFV010000297.1:0-27236 GCA_023334015.1 Globisporangium paddicum
CGAGGTCAATGGGCACGGGGTGTCCGGCTTGCTCGTCAGTGGGCACGGGGTGTCTGGCTTGCTCGTCAGAGGGCACGGGGTGTCCGGCTTGGAGGTGAGCGGGCACGGGGTGGTGGCGCTGGCCGGCTTCAGGCAGCCCACCGACGGGAAGACGCAGCCCCAGGTCTGGCCGTTGACGATCTCGCACACGGCGTCCTCCTTGGCGACACAGCTCTTGCCGTTGTATGACGGCAGGTACGGGTGGCAGTCAGCGGTGGCGGCGTCGCCCTTGAGCGGGCAGGCCGTGCCGGCCGGGGCGGCGCCCGCGCCGGAGCACATGGCGCCGCGCGTGGCCGGCGAGTTGTACGTGGCGTCGCGGCAGACGGACACGGGCAGGTCCTTGAGCGCGGCGACGGCGCTGACAGCCACAGCGGCCAGCACGAGTGAGACTCCAAACGTCTTCATGGGGATGAGAGTACTTCCGCGGGCGAACGGGGAAAGTCGGTCGGCGCGATTACGACGGCAAATTCGGAAGTGAGGAAGGTTTTCCGGCCCCGTTCATTTTCCAAACCAGCCTCTCTCTCCCCACACGGCAGCAGGTCAGACGAGGATGGACGAGGGGGCGTGCAAAGTCGGGCGGTTGCCACCCATCCACACACAGAACCAGAATGGACTAATATTTCAATTTCACTTGGTTTTTGTATTGAACATGTCCAGTCGACAATCCTCCTCAGATCCGCCGTCACTATAATGAAAGCAAGTGAGGAATACTCCACACTAACCGAAGTGTATGAAGGATGGATTTTCAGGCTCTTTTTTAGCCGGCTAAGGGCCTTGCGCAAAATGTATGCTGGTGTCGGATGCTCACTTCTTGACATGAAAGTTCTGGCCAACATATAGATATCTGGAAAGGTGTGAGTGCCATGAGTAAGTCTCTTGCAGGCGAAGCTTTGTCTTGATGCACTGCAAATACAGACACTGCGTGCAGCCTTTTCACGAGGGACTTGTGGCGGGAAAGTGGGAAAATCAATCGCTTCGAAAATCGAGATTCGTCCGGGTGATTGGGTGAAATGCACTTTGTTTGCTGACTTCTTTTTTGGATAATTCGTACTTTAGCGGACCGAAAGTCCTTGAGGTTCGCACTTCAACGTCGACGGGCTGACATTCTTTTTGACCAACAAACAATTGCGGTGGATTTGTTTTGTCAGAGACCGCCTTGCCTCCCGTCTGTTTCCGTGTTTCCGTCGCTTGCGTTGTTGGTGAATAGGGTGAGTGTCAAAGTTGGTTGGCAAGAGTAGGCAAACGCTCGAAGCCGAAAAGATCAAGGCTGTTGCCACCTGCTGACTTGTTGTTCCCTCCTCCAGTTGGTCGAAACCGATTCGATCTTTGTCAGGAGTATCGGATATTTTCTTGTAACCCTGTTAAATTTTGCGTCTCTTGCAGGTCTCTTTCTAGTGCGAGTTTCTTGCTGGTGCTGGATGGATTCCATCGAGTAAGCGGTACTAGTATTGGCTCCTTAATGAATGAACGGAGACCGCATGCTGTCGACGTCAAAAGCACCGTTTTTGGACGCGAGGACGGTCTCACCAAACTGATCTCCAGATGTCAATCCTGGACGAATTCGGTGGAAAACGCAAAAAACGCCATGCTCTCCAGACTTTGCAATAGAAGCTTTTGACAGCTCAACGGTTTCGTTTTGCGTCTCTGAAGTCGAGCTTGATGGCCAAGATATCCGATGTCAATCAAGCATGTCAACTGTACATTGACTTTTGTGGATTGGTGTACACAGTCGTATCAGATGTTCTGGCTCTATGGAGACGCGTGAGGCCTTGACGCGATGTTCAACGAGGATGCGTCGGCCACAGGAAGAAACACGGAAGGAAGGCGCAATTCGTCGGCAGATGGGCGCCAAGTCCCGTCCCCATTCTCTCGGCAGCCAAAGATGTCGGGAGCCCAACGAGGAGCCCTCTCGCTCCTTTGCGAAAGCCACAAACCGAGCAAGCGGACGCCGGCCCAACTTCTCCTCATTCCTCAATTTGCCTTCTCAGCGACAAATCCGGTCCTCCCCACTTCCTCCCCACCACCCCACCCCCACCGCCACCATGATGAAGTTCTTCCTTGTCCTCGCCGCCGCCGCCGTCGCGGTCGCCAACGCCGCTGACTGCGACCTCAGCAAGGTCGCCCCGCTCCTCACTGATGTCGATGTCAAGCAGTGCGGCGCCGACACCGGCTTCTCGCCGCCAGTGCCTCCCAAGGCCGACGTGCTCCCGAAGCTCTGCGGCAACAAGGCGTGCCTTGCCGCGCTTGCCAAGCTCAAGGGCCTCAACGTTGGTGACTGCACGGTCGTGGGCGTGAAGCTCGAGACCGACCTGATCAACCCGATCGAGGCGTACTGCAAGGCCAACACCCCGACCACGGCCCCTGCGCCGTCCACCCCGACCACTGGCACCCCGACCACCGGCACCCCGACCACGGGCACGCCATCCACGGGCACTCCGAGCACGACCCCGGCCGCCACCAAGAAGCCAGTCTGCTAAGCGTCTTCGCGTCGATCGTGACGACCTTTCGGCCTCCATGATACTCTCGTGATCCTCCCAGCGTAGGGTCTCTGCCTTCTCTTCGTTCGAATTTTGTATCCGCTCTGCGATTGAGGACCTCTTCTGCTTAACTCGTGTAATGGAAGAGCATCTTGCCGCATTTCATTCTCCTTCATGTGTTGTTGTGAGTCTGTCTTTGGTCCCTTCAGCTTGGACAAGGAAGTTCTATGGGCTTTGATGTGGGTTGGCAGTGTTCATTACTCCAAGCCATTGTACCCTGACGTCTGCAATACATTCAAGCTGACTAGAAGCTACACAAATGATTGCGGTAGCAATCCGGATGCCAAGTAGTGTGTGGAAGACGACTTAACTTCCACTTATCGTAATCAAAGCAACTCGGCCTTCAAGACAGGGATACTTGTGGAAAATGCTCACGAGTTGGTCTGTGTGGACAGCCAATCCATCGAGTGTTCGAACTCACGTGGTAAGGTCGCCATGTCCGCGCATGAGCTGTGTGCCAGGTCGTGTGCCAATCAGCTCATGCAAATCATATGTTGCTGGCGCATTTTGGCTCAAGAGGAGTGGACATTATTTGCAGCAATGAACAGGCCGCTGAGGCTTTTTTTGCGCAGTGTTTTGCATGCAAGTTCGCCCATATTCGCGTGGAGCAAGACGCACTTGCCGGCATGCACTCACCAACACTTGCTGATGCCCCAAACGCCAGTGCTCGTGGTCCTTTGGACCACGGTTGTTGGTGCACGTGGTTGAAGCTTGAGCATCGTTTCGTGTGCACAATCAGCGCCGACTTGTGAACCATCACTCGGATCGATTTATACAGGGAATAAACCTGTGTCAATTATTAAATGGGATATTATATGAGGAAATATCTGGTCCTCGCCTCCTGGTCATTACTCACGGCTGGTCACGCAACTGACGTGCTGGTGTGGGTAACACGTACAGCTTTCAGCTTTTCTGGTGCAGCAGTGCCAGCTTCAAGTTCGAAAAAAGAGAACGTGACCACAGTCTCGTTTTGTGTGCCCTCCATGCTTTGAGACCTCTTCGAGACCTCGTGTTGTGCTGAAAGAGACCCAGTTATTAGCACAAGAATTGGCCCTTTCGATGGGATTGGCACGAGAGGTGGGAGCTCCTGATCTCGTCGAGAGACCGTCGTGCTCTAAGGTGTATTAGCAAGCGCGCTCAGACTGAATAAGCGTGGGTTCTTATTTGAAATCCATCATGACAGCTGTACTTCCTTCAAGAGGAGGCCTTGGAGGCTTTGGAGGCTTTGCACCGAGCAAAGCACTGACTTTGCTTGGGGCTCTTGCCTTCAAGCCCCGAGTTTCTGTGAATCGAGCAAACTCGACTCACATCCTAACATTCCAGCATTCCGTTGTTGCACACGACTTTGCCAAGGTGGACTCACATCTGAGCTTGAAGTGATTGGTCTTTGTCAGATATGAACTGTACTTGTTCACTCGGTTCTGAAGCAGTGTGAACACATCGAAATCAGCACGAGATCTTCAAGAGCAGCGAAATTCAACAGCGCGAGACAGCAGACCGGCGTCATGACGCCGACTGAACTCTTCGTACTGCAGAGTGACACCCACTTTGCTTTAGTGCTTCATGATTCAGAAGTGCTTCATGACCAGAGTCCACTTTGACTATTCGAATCGAATGAACATTCGAAACCACGAAAAAGGGATAATTTGGATATTTTGGATATTTGTTGCTTTCTGGGATTTGATTGCTGGCCTGTCTCTGGACCAAAAAGGTGGATGTATTCCGCAGCTGCAACAAATGACCTCTGGGTTAAAACACAAACACACATCTGGGTTAAAGCTCATCCCCCTCCTCTCTCCTCAAAATCTCTTGAGCGAGCTGCCGCTTCCTTCCTCTCATTCCCCAATTTGCTCCTCTCCAGCGACAAATCCTCCCAGCCCCCACCCAGCACCATGAAGTTCTTCTTTGCCATCGCCGCCCTCGCGCTCGCCGTCGCCAACGCCGCTGACTGCGACCTCGCCAAGGTCGCGCCGCTGCTCAGCGACGCCAACGTCAAGCAGTGCTCTTCGGAGACCGGCTTCTCGCCGCCGATCCCGCCCACGAGCGCTATGCTGCCGAAGGTCTGCGCTAGCAAGGCCTGCCAGGCGGCCATCACCACGCTCAAGGGTCTGGGCCTCGGCGACTGCACGGTCGTCGGCGTCAAGCTCGAGACCGACCTCACCGGCCCGATCGAGAAGGCCTGCAGTGCCTCGGCGTCGGCCCCAGCGACTGCTGCGGCCACCCCAGCGACTGCTGCGGCCACCCCAGCTCCAGCGTCATCGACCACGACGGCCCCCGGTGCCACCCCAAGCGCCACTCCTGCGGCCACCAAGAAGCCAGTCTGCTAAGCGCATGTATGATTTTGTCTGATAAACTCGTTTACACAATGCAAGCGAGGTTATTTTCAGAGTGTCCATGTTCGAAGTGTTTATATGTATGCTGTTCAGTTGGCGATCAAGTATCTGCAACGCCACCCGCATGATGCGGATACCTCCAGGCGTTTGTGTGTTTATTGTGTCTAATGGTCCAGACGGGTCGTTGGCGAATGCGCCCTCGCAGCACCACCTGCATGACGTTGCAGAATGGAGGCTTGTGTAGCGAGCAAGTCCAAAAAAATGTCAGGTAGTGCCTGTTGCGAAGAGATCAAAGAGACCAAGTGTTGGCACGAAATGTCATCGTTCGCTTTGATTTCGACAGTCAGCACCACCATGAAGGTGTGGAGCACCCAATAACATCAGCTCCAGACATCGCTACAGTAGCTGCAAGCGACCTCACCAAGGACTGCGACAAAGGTCATTGGCACAAACTTAAAAACTCCTTCGAAAAAATAGACTAAGATGCCAACATGAACAGCCAACCGTTTCCCAGTTCTATATACAGTGCTGCGGTTGACACATTGAGTTCAAGATCGCCCGACTCACGTTGAATCACCGAAATAGTGGCATTTACGCACAGAGCCACAAATTGTGGGTCCGGTCATTCCGTCTCGTTCATTTATATCTTGATTCAGATCCCCTCCTCGCTGCATATCTTTGGGCGCTACTGAGTTACCGGTGGCAAAGGATTCATTCACGCACTTGCCTTTCATTCCCCAATTTGCGCTTATCCAGCGACGAACCCCGCCAGCAGCATGAAGTTCTTCTGTACGGTTGCCGCCCTCGCTCTTGCCGTCGCCAATGCCACCAACTGCGACCTCACCAAGCTCGTGCCGCTGATCAGTACTGCTAACTTCACGCAGTGCACGAAGGACTCGGGCTTCTCGCTGCCGATCCCGCCCACGAGCGCCATGATGCCGAAGGTCTGCGCCAGCCAAGCTTGCCTGGCCGCCATCACCACTCTCAAGGATCTCGGCCTCGGCGACTGCAACATCGTCGAAATCAAGCTCGAGACCGACATCATCGCTCCGATCGAGACGGCCTGCAACGCCCCGGACCCAGTCACTCCAGCCCCATCCACGCCATCGCCAGTCTTCCCAGCGCCAGCCCCAACCACCTTGTCCAACTAGACGCCATCGGGCGCGACGGCTTTAGGTCAGTAAAATCGCAATACTTAGCATGCATATGAAGCCTAGACATCGTCCGTGAAGTAGACACTAAAACTGTGAACATTTGATTCTTTAATGACTTTGTATCACGCATCTCCTGAGCGGAGGGGGCGCTTCGTTCAATGATGAAGCCATTTCTCGAGACGGAAGAGTATTGCTTCTTTAGAGTGGGAAAGCCTTCCTTCCTGCAAGCATATCCGCTGGGACGTACTAACGCTCCTTCGGCAGGTAGCATCTGCAAGGGCTTCAGAAACTGTAGCTGGTGATTCCTGAACTGCTTCAACTCCAACAGTCCGTTACCCGTTACTGCTGGTGCGGATGGCACTCGCTCGCGCCGTCACCCACTTGGTCGCCGCCCGCCTTTTCACCGTCATCGTCATCAAACTTGCGCGCCGTGTCCACCGGGTAGATCCATCGCTGGTAGAGGTAGATGAAGAAGATAATGTCGTCACGGAAGCAGCTGAGGCGGTGCATCGTGGGCATCGTGATCACGAACGCGAAAAGGTCGTCGATGAACGTATTGAGTGCGCGGTAGATGAGGTAGCGCCACTGCAGGTGCGCCACGCTCTTGAGCTTGTAGTTGATCACGAGCTGCGGCATCATCATGATGAACCCGAACGCGTACACGGCGCCCGTGAGCGAGCCAAGCACCCAGCCGTACCAGCTCAGGTGCTGCTTGTATAGCAACGAGTAGGCCGAGTAACCGACCATGAGCGGCACGAGCACGAACATCATGTGGTTCGTGGCCATCTCGTCCACCTGACTCGTCTGCTTCATGGCCGTGGACGACTGACTTGACGCGCGCCAGATCTTCAGGATCTTCCACACGAGCAGCACGCAGCTGATGGCCGGCGGGATCGTGATCAGCAGCGTCGCCTTCTCGTTTAGGAGATACAGGAAGACCTACACGTAGACAGCCCATGGTCAGTCCCAGATACAACAGAGGATGACTTACTATGTGCTGGGGACACGTACAATAAACTGCGAGACGAGCGAGATGACCATGGACCGCAGCGAGATACCGACCATGTCGTTGTTCTTCTTGCGCCAGTACGAGATGTCGTTCTTGAACGCGAGCCAGTCGAAAAGGATGTGCAGCAGCGAGACCGTCATCGTGACCGCCAGCAGATACGGGTTCGTCTCGGCGATCATCGAGCGCATGGAGTCCAGATCCGACGTCTGGAAGCCCAGGGACTCCTGCGACTTGAGCGACATCTCCATGGTCAGCAGCAGCTGCCAGCGCGCGTACGACATGGGCTCGTACGAGATCTTGAGCGGCAGCGACAGCACGGAGCGGTTCAGCGGCACGAGCTTGTCCATCGTGAGCCCCATGTCATCCAGGTACATGGACGGCACGTACTTCCACGTCTGGTCGGGCATCTCAAAGTACCGCAGGTTGTGGTAGACCATCACGGGGATTTCTTGGTACGGGTACTTCTTGAAGTCTGTGACCAGGCGAATCGCCATGTGCGGCTTCCAGTACGAGATCACGGGGGATGTGAGTGCCGGGTCGTCCCCCACCTCTGCTTCCGGCTCTTCCTCGTCCTCATCAGCAGCTTTCAGCTCCAGGGCCTTTGGTCGTTCTGGCAAGTACTCTTCAAGTAGATACGTGGCGTTCTTGGCATTCTGGCGCCCATTGTATTTAATCAGCGGGTTGGACTGGTGCACCGTCTTGAGTTTGTCGTAGTTGGCTGCACGGGGGTTGGGCGACGCGTTGTTTTTCGTCACGTGCACGTGCAGATATATAGTTCCGTTGCTGCGGATGGAGTTCCAGAGCTGTGCGCCTGGCGCGTGTTCCTTCTGCTGCTGTTGGCCGTCCGAGGTCACGACGGACGTGGTTTGTCGCGTGAGCTTGAGCAGCGAGGACCTGGAGATGTTGAGTTCCTGGAAGCGCTCGTTGTCCTTCCAGTCGAGCGACAGGTCTGAGAAGTTGCCCACGAACACGACCTGCGCGCTGGAGAAGTCGTCAGCAGCCCACTCATGGCGGGGCGAGAGGTAGAACTCAGCATTGAGCTCTTGGCCTTCCTGAAAAGCGTAAATGGTGGGTGTTCAGTAAACCAGTACGTAGCTCTTGTACGCGCTACACGCACCTCCCAGAGCGGGTCGAGCGTCGGACCGTCGATGTCGTCGAACTGTGGACTGATGATCTTGTAGAGCTGTTGAAGCAGAGAGAGAGAGATGCATTAGCACAGGCGATGGACATTTAGTTGCAGAAAGAACGTGTGAAAGAGAGGCTTACTTGGAGCACCGTGAAGCCAAAGTAGAGCGTCTGTAGCAGGCACACAAGCACCATCAGCACGCGCACAAACAGGAGCAGAACACAAGCGCACGCATAGCAATAGAGACACCACTACGCACGAAGACGGAGACGGAGACCGTCGTGAAGGTGAGCCACTGCCAGAGCCACCTCATTGTGCGTTTTGCGATCTCAGCAACAACTGACTTCTTAAATTTAATTACGCCAAAACAGTTTGCGGTTGGTCAAAAAGAATGAAAAACATAATTTCATCCAATCAAAAGCAGATCCTCCACCGCCAGTCAGAACGCGCAACGGTTTGGCCGTTGGCATGCAAGCGCCATTGCTCGTAACGAGAGAGCGGAGACGAAGAAGGATCATGTTGCTCGGACGGCGGCTTCTCGCGCCCCTGCTGGCGCCCAAGAGCGAGTCCGCTGACGCATCTGCCGATGCGGCGGCGCTGCGCAAGATCCAGCTGAACGACCGCTTCTTCTGCGAGACCATGGAGAGCATCCCGCCGCAGTACTATTTCCCCACGGACGCCGAGGAGAACTGGCTTAAGTCGCAGCCCAAGGGCTCCAAGAAGTACCACCGAGTGCGTCCTCTTGCTCGTGTGTGCTCTTGCTATTGTGCGTATGACTATCAAGCTCATATACGTTGTTATTGTCTATTTTCTGCAGGACGTGCTCGCGCAAAACTTCCAGGAGTCGTCCAAGAAGTCGATCAAGCGCGCCAAGTTCGCGCCGAGCGAGCAGCTGACGAATGAGGAGCGCCAGTTGGAGTCCGCGGAGGAAGACAAGCCCCAGAAGAAGAAGCAGCTGCAGACGCGTGTGATGAAGGCAGCCAAGAACCCATCGGCCACGAGTCTCGACGGCCTCAAGGAGCGTCTCGCGCTCAAGATCCAGGCCCATCGCGAGCAGCGCAAGGCGGACGAGAAGACGGGCAAGAAGCGCAAGGAGAACGGCGCCGCGAAGATTGAGCCGGCGCAGAAGAAGCGAAAGACGGGCACAGCCAGCTTGAGCTCCGCGTTCAACAACAAGACCGGCAAGAAGGACGGCGAGGACGTGACCGAAGCCACGGACGCCAAGAGCTCTTCTGTGGAGGCCGCGCCGGTGGGCGTGTCGGTGGATTCGATTTCCTACGGCAGCCTGCTGCTGGCGGACGAGAAGAAGCCCGTGGAGCAGAAGACCCGCAACGGACAGGGTATTCGCGGCATCAAGAACCTGCTCAAGAAGGCGGAGCGCAACCAGCAGCGCATGGACGAGCTTAAAAAGACCGAGGAGGGCAAGGCGGTGGTCGAGGCCAAGCAGTGGAACAGCGCAATCAAGCAGGCGGCGGGCGAGCTGGTCATGGACGACCCCAAGCTGCTGCGCAACAAGCTCAAGAAGAAGGAGAAGCAGAAGGCCAAGAGCAGCAAAGAATGGTGCGTTGGCAGGTGGCTGGTGGCTCTCTTGTGGAGTGGGCTTTGCAGCTGATTCTGTGTGATTTTTTGTATTGTTGTTCAAACAGGAAACAACGAGTAGCGCACGTCGAGATCTCCAAGAAGGAGAAGCAGAAGAAGCGATTAGCCAACATCTCGGGCGGGCGCCACGCAGCGCTGAACGAGAAGAAGGAGAAGGAGACCAAGGGCCGGAAAGGACCGGTGCGTTCATCTTGCTCTCTCGTTGTATACTACTGCTCTGGTGGCTGTTGAAAAGCTTATGCTAACGTTAACGCTGATCTCTATTGCATCTCTCTGTTGCAACAGCGCGCCGGCTTTGAAGGCAAGAAGGGCGAGAGCTTCCTGAATGCCGAGAAGAAGAAGAAGTAGCGCAGCTGCCACGAACGCGCTCTCCTCCTGAAGTAAGAGAGAGCTGTGCTTTTATTTCCAATAGAGACCTCCTGTGTGTATGTATCTATCACCAACCAACAAGTGCTTTCTTTGGGTCATTGGTCATGCATAGGCGTATATTGAATACAGCAGAGTGGGGTTCATACTGAAGTAGATAGAGAAGCGGCAATGGTGGTCGCCCAGCACGAGAGCACTAGAGTATGGTGCAGCCGCCGCCGCCCTGGCCGCTCTGCTGCCACGGGTTGGGGCCGTCGTTCTCGCCCAGGAACGGATCGGCCGTCGACTGGCAGTACTCAAAGACCCTGCTCCCCACACACAGACACGTGAGCATCCGGCAAATACAGCACCACAGAAGTCCTCAAACAAACCAGGAAACGCACTTTTTGGCAGCCTCGGACGTCGTGCACGCGCCCTCGAGCGTCTTGAGGTCCATCTCGAGGCGCTCGATCTCCTCATGCATCTTCTTGGCTTGCGCGTCCGCCATGCTGCTCTGTGTGCTGGTGGCTGATGCTGATGTATTGAGTGGCTCTCTCAGTGGGCTTCCACTGCGAGGTCAAGGGGGCGACGCGTCTGGCCAGATCACTCGCTCACTTGCGGCGCTTCACATGCGCATTCCTTCCGCGAAGGGGTTTCACATGTGTTCTATTTTTAGCCAACTTCTTTCTACCATTTTTATTCACTACGGCAAATAAAAGACAGTATTTACACTGCACTCAGTTCAGATACACTATAGGCTTAACATAACTATAGCGTACTGGCTAGGCCAGAACTCTTTTTCTGCAACCATTTCCCGCCGCTGTCATTATTCAAAATGACGGAGCGCAAGCGACGGAAAGTGACGGACGCGCGCCGCCTGCGCGGCTACGTAGACGAGCTGCTGGGCCTCAGCGACGCCATCTCGCAGTGCGCGTTCCCGCATAAAACCCCTCGTGCCGCGCTGTCTGTACGATCTGCCGGCGGCCCGGCGCCCGCGACCGGCATCCCGCAGCCGGGACGACCCACGTCGGCCTCGCGGTCGCAGCAACAGCGGGCGCCGCAGAGGACGTTGGAGCCGCCCAAGACGCTCTTCTCCGTCGTATCGGCGTCTGCCTACGCAGCGAAGGCAAGCGCGCCGGTCTCCCGCGAGACGTGGAAGCAGACCCTGCTCAAGACCGCGAAGGAGCTCGCACACACAGGTCCGTATTGTGTGTCTTACGCAATAGCAATGCTGGAGAATGATCATTTTATGACGTGTATAATGTCCTCATGGCTGGTTATGTGAGCAGATATCGAAGTGGAAGACCGCTGTGGACGGCTGCTGCGCCGCTATGACTCGCTCGCTGCGACCGTCGACATGTTCCAGGACAAGGTCAAGGGTTTGTCGAACGAGATCCTGCTGAACGAGCGCGTCGAGTCGCAGCTCGAGCGCGAGGAGAAGGAGTGGGAGGAGAAGATGCAAGTGCGCGAGCAGCGCGTTGCAGAGCTGGAGGTGGAGCTGAAGACGCTGCAGGAGTCCAACGAAGCGGCGCTTAATGCAGGCGACACTGGAGACGACTCGCAGGACGACGACGACAACGACGACTCAGAGGATGAAGAGGAATCGGCGCGGAATCTGCAGCTTCGTGAAGCACTGGCACTGCGGATGGAGGAGAAGCGCGACATCCAGGCTGCGATCGAGTCGCTCAAGCGCAAGAAACAGCAGCGCAGACAGTCGACCGACCGATCGCGCGGTCAGAGACAATCGTCACCCACTCAGCGAGAACGTGAGCTCATGCAGGAACTGAAAGAGCTCCAGGAAGAGAAGGATACGCTGCAGCTGCAAATCATCGCGTCGGAGGAAGAGCAGGAGGAACAGGACGAGTACAGCGCAGAGATCCCGAGTCTGAAAGCAGGCATTTCAGAGCGGAAGCTACAGCGCACGGACGAGCAGGAGAAATTGGAAAAGGTTAAGCACTCACTCGGTCGGCTCAAGGCCAAGATGAAGCACATGGTCGACGTCCAGATTCTTACAGCACGGGACACGAGTCCGTCCATGCTGCGCGAGGAAGCTGTGATCCTGCACTTGCTGTACGAGCACGAGGGGGAGATGGGTGTGAACGAGCTCAAGCAGGAAACTGGCGCGGTTATGACGTTGCACGGGAAGCCGAGCTCCAACGGTGTGATCATTCGCGCACTCTACTCGCTCGTCGCGAACGGCGTCGTGCAGATCGACCGATCCTACGGCAACGGACTCGTGACGTCGCTGCTGGTTTAGAAGAAAAAGAAAGTTCGTCTGCAGGTCTGTGGCGTGCAGAGAGCAAGCGAATAAAGTGTGAGTATCAAATGATATTATTGCAAGCCACTCACTCGCCTTCGCGTGCAATCTTATAATTAATGTATCGTGCTGACTCTAAGACAGGGCCATGCCGCAATAAAGCAAGGAAAACGCATTGCTATTAAGAAAATATGGAGTGCTGAAGTAAACGAATGCTCACTGGCTGTGCGTCCTACATGGAAGTCGTGATGGGGTTCACACTCGTCGCAAGCCAGTCGATCCACCATTTGAACGACGCATACGTATCGAACTTCGTCGACGAAAACACGAGTCGCCAAGGGCCCTCGACGCTCATTCCCTGCGGACCATCTGCGGTCGTCGGCCCTCCCCAAGTGAAGTGCGGTGGTGTGAGCGAGAACAAGTTCTGGAAGAAAAGCTGGTACTGTACCGTAGTCGCATCTACAGCAAACCTCTTGATGTCGACATAGGCACCACGGTTTACCAGCACAATGCCCTCCAAGAATGCCTTCAGGGCTCCTGTGTCGTCGCTTTCTTGATATAGGTGCATTACTCCGTCAAAGTTGATCGTCATCTGGGTCCCCGGAGGGATACTGAAGCTGGTTGTCGGGTACGCGAGCATCAGACTCGCTTGGCTTCCAAGGAAGGCCCGATCAGACGAGGCGTCAAGACATGGGCTCATTGCGCTGCACTTGAAGACCTCCATGAGCAGATCTCTGGACTGCAAGTTTCCAGCCATGGCCATCACCATCCCCGTCATTTCAGGCGCGAAGTCATACGCAAAGCGCCCGTCGGTGGTGGGTTGGGAATTCGAGATCGAGGTTCGGAGACTCGGAATTGTGTTCATCAAGAGCGCAAACTGACACGCGGAGTCACTGTAGCAGTTGCTCAGTGACGTCGCACAATTTGGACACTGGAAACCTGCGGTTGTCGGACTTGGAGTGGGGTTTCCATTCGTTGCAAGCCAGTCGATCCACCATTTGAGCGACGCGTACGTTCCATCATTCGTTGACGAGAACAATAACCGCCAAGGAGTCTGGACGATCATGCCCTGCGGGCCATCTGGTCCATCCCAAGAAAAGACCGGTGGTGTGAGTGAGTACAAGTTCTGGAAGTCAATCTGGTACTGTACCATGGTCGCGTCTTCCGCCAACCGCTTGATGTCGACGTGAACGCCACGGTCCAGAAGCACAGTGTCCTCCAAGAATGTCTTCAGTCCTCCTGTGTCGTTGCTGTCTTGGAAAAAGTACGTCGCTCCATCAAAGTTAATTGTCATCTGAGCCCCTGAAGGGATGCTGAAGCTGGATCCCGAGTACACGAGCATCAGACTCGCTTGGGTTCCAGGGACCGCCAGATCGGACGAGATGCCAAGACACAAGTTCATTGTGCTGCACTTGAAGACCTCCATGAGCAGACTTCTGGATTGCAGATTCCCAGCCATAGAAATCGTGTTCCAAGTCATTTCAGGCGCGAAGTCATACACGAGGCGCCCATCAGCGTTTGGTTGGAAAGTCAGAATGGAAGCTCGGAAGCTCGGAATCGCGTAATTCGAGAGCGCAAAC
The DNA here is from genome assembly GCA_023334015.1 of Globisporangium paddicum. NCBI lineage: Eukaryota > Oomycota > Peronosporomycetes > Pythiales > Pythiaceae > Globisporangium > Globisporangium paddicum. Next base: position 13,980 of record JAASFV010000297.1, read on the forward strand.
TGGCACATAGAGTCACCATAGCAGTTGTTCAGCGCAGCCGCGCACATTGCACACTGATAACCTGGGCTTGTCGGACTCGTAGTAGCCGGCGATGAAGAGTTGGAGCCAAGATTCCACGGAGCAAGTGAGACGAGGTCGATGAGCTTCTGCCAATCTGGCAGCTGGTTGACGGACTCGAACCACAAGTCGGGGGCTTGAGTAAACCCCGCTGCTGGCTGCACAGCTCCCTCGTCAGCATTGATGATGGAGAAGTGTGGAGGCATTCCGACGTATCCTCCGAGCTCAAACTCGTAGCGGAACTCGCCAGTGATCGGGTTCATGGTGGCATTCGGGAAGCTCAAGATCACTCGCCCACCCAGCGCCTGCACGAGCCAAGGCTCGAATGACGACAAGTCGTCCGACTGCACGAACTTGTTCTCTTCTCCCTGAAAAAAAACACTCAGAGTCGACCCCACCTGCAGAACGACCTCTCCCAGTGCTTTCTGGTATCGCAAATAGGTTGGGGCGTGCGCTGTGGCTGGCGCGGCCGTGGCTGCTGACGTGTATTTGAGATCGCATGGACGACTTGCGAGGCACATCAGCGCTTTCGACACCATATTCCATAAAGGCGGTGACGTCATGAACGCTGGCGAGTTGACTACGGGTCCCATCATGGACATGAGGCTCAACCGGAACGTCGTGCTGAGGCCGTCGTAGACTGTCTCGACGTAAGTGTTCGTTGAGGCACCAATTTGGTGATCACGGAGACTTGGAACCAGTTGGTCGCGCACGGCAGCAGAGCACACTGGGTCCGCCATGCAGCCACTGATTTCCGGAAAGCACATCGTGCACACGTCGGGAGTTGTTGACATGCTAGACGAGGTGTCGTCGACGTGGGGCGGCACTCCGAACCACTGCAGCAAATTTCTCCACGTGGGCTGAGCCGAGTTAGTCGATCGGAAAATCGCGATCGTGCTCCTTGACAATTCTTGCACTGTAGTGCTCGTCGTGATGGACAGCAGTCCAGGGAGCAGCTGGTCGACGTGGAACCCATACTGGATCCTGTTGTCCGTCATGACAGAGCTGGACACATCAACGTGCGTGCCGATTGGAAACACTTCGCTCTCCAGGAACTGCTCAAGATCGGAGAACGAGTCGATAGCAGTGGACATGTGCGTTGCTCCCATAAACGACATCTCGATGGACGAGCCAGGCTCAATCACGAGCTGCACGTTTGAGCTACCAATGAGGGTCGTCGGGACCTGCACATTCGACGCTGCACCTGTACTGGGGTTGTACCCAACAGCGCAGGACTTGACAGCAAGACAACTGAGCAAGCTCACGAATTTGCCATACGCGTTGGGCGTCGTGTGCGTTTTCCACGAGTCGAGAAGATCAGCGAACTGAACCTGAATCGTATCAGGCTGGGGCACTTGCGTCTCCACCATGATCTTCAGCTGCGTCTCGAGGAACTCCCGTGACGAACTCTGGCACTGAAAGTCGCTGAGGCACTCGCTGAGCTTATCCATGCACTCGGAGCAAATCGCAGTGGGGTTCGATGGCACTGGCTGGACACCTCCTCCTCCAGTGTTGGTGTCGTGTGGGTTGAAGGCGAGCGGATGGAGCCAATTCAGCAGCGCCTCCCACTCGATCGGCCTGTACATTGGACCATCGATCCAAAGTCTCCCTTGCATTTGCCTGATGTCGGTGGTGGTGCGAGTGCTCGTGAAATACGGCTCTTCAAGCAGGAAGTTGCTGAACTTGAAGGTGTAAAAGCGCGATGTGGCGTCTGGACTCGTACTGACGTTGACTTCAATCGTTGGGATTGTATTGTTCGTCATGAGCTTGGCTGTGAGGAACGCCCTCAGCGCGTCCTCATTGCCGTCTTCAGTGTACTCGAAGATGTGTCCACCCAAGAAAATCGAGAACGAGGCACCGTTGTCAATCGTCATTGTCACAACCATGGGCTCAATTCGGAGAAACGTCGGTGGCCCTTGCTGGTAGACCCCAGTCGCAGGATCTGCCTCCATGCGCGGTATGTCGATATTGCAGAGGGGTGTGCGTGTGGCCAAGCACGACACGAAATCCGAGAACTTGGTCATGCCCCATGGCGTGATGAACATAGACGTACTGCGAAGCACCCCCGAGATGTCGATGCTTGCGCTCAAGTTGGCCGCAAAATTTTTGCGTTGCAGGGCTTGGTAGAGATACGTTCGCACTCCGGAGCGGCAGTCCTCATCGTTAGCACAAGCCACGTACGCGCCTACACATTCGTCACAGGAATCCAGCGGAGCGTTGGCGTTGCCCCCAGATCCCCCAGAGCCAGTTGATCCTGACTGGTCCGCAGGATCCCACTCGAGATCCAGCTGCGGTGGAGGCGGGATGTACGAGAACTTGCTCAACATTAGCGGCGCGAGCTTGAAGCCAAGGGTCATAGGCGAGTACTCCCAAGTGACGTTTTGGGAGGAAATCACAGCAGTTACGATCGGCACGACGCTCACGTTGTTGAAGGTGATCTCGACCGTGAAGTTGGGACGGGGGACGGTGTAGAGCACGGGAGGGGTCAGTGTGCTGCTCAATCTGCGCTGTGGAGGTGGTGGCGGAACTCCACTCTGAGACGACCCTGAGGGTCCAGTCTGAGAAGAACCTGACGAAAGTTCGCCGATCGTAGACCCCATCGAGCCTGTTGATGAGCCCTCTGATCCCAAACTCCCGCCACTGCTGACTGAAGACACCGACCCCATCGAGCCAGCTGACGAGCCGGCTGATCCTGACGCTGACGAACCGGAAGACGACTTAGACAATTCCAGCTCGCGCATGTACTCACTAATCAACCACTCGTTCCACTTGGTGGCGTAGAAGATTTCCATCGAGTTGTTGAACAGCTGAACCGTGACGTTGAGCTGCTCGCCTACGGGGATCGCTTGCTTCACGATCTGCGCGATCTTCACATCGCTTTCGTCGCTGGCGATGTCGAGTGTTAAAAGCCCTGATTCGCCTTGAGCCGTAAGCTCCAAATGGAACTCGAACGAGGGCTCGAAGAACGTCGCGCGGACTGCTGCTGATTCGCAGGCGAACACGACCATGTTGCCGTCAGATGGGATGTTAAGAGCGTCTCCGATTGGACACTGCGAGTCGATGTAGCACCGGATGCCCGCGTCAACCTGGCTTATCACTGTCAAATGCCTTTCGAGAGCATCATCGCCCTCAGAACCTTGCGAAGATGACGACGACGATGAAGACGAAGATGAGGAATTCGACGAGAAGTCCGCCGACAGCAAGCGCCCAAAACAGTCGTTGCGGGTCTCCTGGAAATCGAACGTCGTGAGGTTGTTCTCTGGGTCCAGCAGCTTCAAGAAGACCGAGTCGTCCACGTGCGTCTTGAGACAGTCATTAAAGACAGTGCTGCTGCCCAACATCAGCGCACCGCACTGTTGGCACTCGCTCGACAGCTGCGCTGGCATCCATGGCACGAATCCACCGTACTTCTTGCGCGAAAACACGAGATCCAGGTCGATCTGGTTGGACGCGTAGCTCTCTTCGTCGTTGTACGCGATCGAAGACGTGAAAGTCACGTCAAAGAGCCGCGAGCCTTTGGACTCGAACACTTGTGGGAGCAACGCAGTCGACGAGCCGTAGGGACTCGTCAAGTGAGCTGTGAGCCGCAGAATCACTTGGTCGTTCGGGTCTTCGCCGTAGAACGGACCGTCGCTTGACGCATTCGTCCCCTGGTAGTCTGGGAGCAGCGTGTACATCTGCTTGAAGCTCATCACGATGTCGATCTCGTCCGTGTCGTTGGACTGCGAGTACAGGAACCACGACGTCTTCTTCGTGTGGTTATACTTGGAAGTAGCGCTTGCCATGGGGTTGCCATTGTTCAGGCGTAATAGCTCGGACTCGGATAGCTGGCCGTTTACCATCGGGACTGGTCCACGTTCCAGAAACGTGTCGGACTCCAACTCGCTCTTGCTCTCGTAGCGATCCATCACGAATGCGTCCAAGACCGACATGGCGCCATAACTGGAGCTGATCGAGATGTTCAAGCAGAACCGGTGCTCACATGTGTTCGCTGACGCGTTGTGCGACGCGATGAAGCCCTGGCCCGGGTCAAAGAACACTTTGCGGCGCGGCATGAGCGCGACTTCGCCCTTCAGATCGGTCTCGAGGGTAATGCCAGTTGGCGGCAGGTACGGCGAGTCCCAGTTCCAGCCGCCTCTGAAGTTCCACAGTCCGTCCAAGCTTACCTCAGGTGGATTCCCCCAGCCACTCCCACCCGACGACGATGACATGGACCCAGCTGACGAGGCCGACCCACCAGATTCCCACGCGCTGCCGCTCGTCGGAGTCGGCATGCCAGCATCTCTGGATCCGTCACCCGAGCTGGAGAAATCCCCTTGCGCTCCACTGGAATCCGGATTTTTACTTCCCGCGGACGAAGATGGAGCCGAGCCGAAAGATCCGTCTTGCGAAGACCAGTGGTCCGTTGGAGTTTGCGCATCTCCTGAATACGAGGAGGACGATGTCGAGCCAAAATATCCACTCTGCGAAGACGACCAGAGGTCTGGAGGTGGTGCGTTCGGCGGGTTGGTTAGCGGCGGGGGCGTCAACTGCGCATGAAGTACCGCCGACGGCAGCAGCACCCAAAGTGCCAACGCTGCACTTCCGCGCGTTCCAGGTCGACGCAGGATCAGCATTGTCGGTCAGCTCTTCAGCAGCAGTACACAGGGAAGAACTGCGGTTGCTGGTTCTCGAGTTGCTTGTGCGTCTGCCTGGAAGATCTGAAATGAAAGGCAAGCCACACTCAACGCAGTAAGATCTGCGTGAAGAGTCTCTATTGCACAGACACCCTTGTAAAGATCGCGACCTGAATGGTCAGCTTTGGGTGAAAAAGCTTCCACGTTTTGGAAGATTGAGTCTTGCGTTGTACGCACACTCACTTGGATTGCGTGGTCGAGAAGCTGATGTGCTACATCAGGACTGGGAGGAATGCGACGAACTTGAGCTGAACAAGAGATGGTCCTTCATCATCGAGTTAGATTATTTTACTTTTACTTTACTTGAATAAAAATGGTGCTTGAATAAAAAAAAGCGAGTTGCACAACACATGCAAGTATGAATTACGTACGCGCGGCGCTTGAACGTCCGACTTGACACGACGCCCCGCCCAAACTAGGGAGCTCCTGCGGTCAGTGGCGACGGAGCTCGTACGATGCCAAACTGGGGCTGCGGTTTGTCAAACTGGACGCCGTCCTCGTCGAGCAGCAGCTTCACATTCTTCAGGCGCTCGTCCAGCGCTTTCAAAAACGCGTTCACGCACTTCTGGTCGTCGATTGCCATGGCACCTCCACCCGCAGCATTGATGTTCACTGGTCCAGGTGTGTCCATCAGTAGACTCTCGAGCAGCAGCATCGACTGGAGGTAATGCTCATACGCCAATCGCGTCTGGCCCAGCACTTCTTTCACGGCGCCTTGCTTGCCAAGTCGGATCGCGTGAGTATAGAGCAGCTCTTCTTGGGAGACAACGACGCTCTGGAATTCTTCAACCAGCGCTGCGTCCGCGCTTGTCAGGTAGCTTGACATGCGTTTTTTGCACTGCTCCGCTCGGTCCAGAAAGCAATTCAGCTGCTCCATCAAGTACGCCATAGACAACTTCCGGCTAGCTTCGCTCCATGACACCGGTGAGGCGGCCGTCGTTATTGGTGACGATGTCAATCGTTTCGACAAAACGGGGTCTTGGCGCAAGTAGGCGATGCCCTGTTGGATGATGCGCAAGCATTTCACGTACAAAGCGAGGGCTTCAGCTGCAAACACGTACTGCTTCTTCTCGATGAGGCTGCTGCTGTCGTCGTCACCAAACATCATGCTCGAGGAAGACGCATCGACCATCGCCTGACCACCCGACGACGACGAAATGGACGACCCCATGGAGAACATCGATGCCAAGTTCGCCCCAGATCCGGTTGTCGAGTCCCGCTGCTCAACCGACCCAGACGCAGAGCTCAGCTTCCACAACTGCTCCGCAATCGGTGAAATCGCTTGCGTGCGCAGCATCACGATGTCTACGAGTTGCTGTCCGTACTCGTGCGAAAACGGAGTCAGGTTTCGCAGCTTCTGCGCCAAAATTGCATCATTGTACGACGCCATCGGCATGGCAGGAGTCCTCGATGACGCTGAAGAGGCAGGCTGCTGGAGCAATGACATTGCACGATCGTGCGCAGCGAAGTCGCGCGCATCAGTTCGACTCGGGGCTGAAACTTGCTTCTCGGATCCCGACTCGACGAGGACGTACTCCTCGCTTGAGTCCATTGCATTCACACCAGTCTTCAGTTGTCGCGCACCACTTCCACTCACTGAGGCAACAAATGTCGGCATTATCGGTCTGCTCAAGCGCTGACTGGTCTGGGACGAGCTTCCAGACGCACGCAAATGGGTTGAATTCTGCATCGTCGTCGCCACACCTGCCGGAGAGTCCGAGGATTGCTTGAACGGATTGATGCGCGGGCTTGGACTTGGCAGTATGTGAGGACTCATCTGTGGGCTCAGCTTTGGGCTGATGGCCTGTTGGTTCACCAGGATCGCCCCACTAGAAGTCGATCGTCTGCTCCGTCCAAGACGCGACGAACGACGCAAGGCAGCACTGCCAGCAGAGCTGGTACTGCCAAAGACGGTTTGCATGACTTCCATATTGCCACTCCGAGATTGCCGAAGAGCCGAGCTCGATGGAGAAGGGCTGTCCAAATTTTCTGAGTTCGCTCGCTCCTTCATAAGAGATCGTCTGCTTTGGGCGAGCGGAAGTGGCGCCGTCGGGCCACTCAGCGCGCCGTCCCTCTCAGCATTCCCATTTTCGTCCTCTGCCGCGTCTTCATCCTCTTCTCGGATACTCGCTGTAGCTGTCGAGTGCGACATGCTGAGACCCATGCCTGGAGTTGACGATTGAGACAATTCACCCATTCTATGGAGCCCAACGAATGCGTGGTTGAAGAAATCGTCGAAACCCATGCGAGTCACCGGCTTCCGCTGCAGCAGACCCAGCAGCAGGTTCTTGCATGGCATCGACAAGTCAACGTTGCTTGGAAATCGAAGATCGTTGCGCTCGATGTTGGCAAGAAGCTGGACATGATTCGATCCGCCGTAAGGAGGCTTGCCGACCACCATCTCGTACAAGATGGTACCAACGGACCAGAGATCGGCCTTCGCATCGTACTTTTGGAACTTGAGGATCTCTGGGGCCATGTACAACGGCGAGCCGCACAGTGTCTCTGCGAGCGACGTTGTCGCCAAATGCCGTGCAAACCCAAAATCGGCTGTAGAAAATCATAAACAAACCAAGTTAGCAAGCTTAATCACCACCTCAACCAAATTCGCATAAAAAGAAAGAAACTCACCAATCTTGAGCACAGAGGTGGCTGAGTCCTCCACGAGCAGCAAGTTCTGCGGCTTCAAGTCGCGATGGATCAAGTTGTGGCTCCACAGACACATCATGCCCTTCGCTAGTTCGTTCAAAAAGTGGTGCGCGACGTCTTCGCTGAGGTGCTCTCGCTTTGCCGTCGGGATCATGCCCACAATCGACGAGGACGAGGACGCTGCTGCGTTTTGAGACGAGGCGCCAGACGCCGCGAGCGCCACTTTCTGGTCTTGACGGCGCATGTACTGCTGCAGATCGCCACCTGCGCAGTACTCGAGGATGAGGTAAATGTGCTTCTCGGTCTTCTTGATCTCGTAGAGCTTGACGATGTTCGGGTGGTCGATCTGGCGCATGATCGAGATCTCCGTCTCGAGGTTCGCGAGCAGCTTGCTGTTGAGCTTGTTGAGCGACATGGCTTTAATCGCCACGGGCAGCTTCGTGACCTTGTGATACCCTTTGTAGACGACGGCGAACGACCCGCTGCCGAGCTTGCTCGTGACGATGTAATCTCCAATGGACGCGCGCGACATATCTGCTTGTTTGTGGCTTCTTGTGTTTAGATTTTCTGTGAGCAACACACACACGCACACACACATAGAGATGATAAATATGAGCACATGCTATATACAGATAGACATATTCATTCACAGACCAGCAACTCACTTTGTTTTCTTTCTTCTGAATATACTTCTTCAGTGAGACGTGTTCGCTTTCTTCACCAGCCACGCTCTTGTTCTTTCTGTAGTCCAAACACACACACACACGCATCAGCTACATCAATACAAGCATTCACACACACCTTCTAATTGACTTCAACCCACACATGTACCGTTTCGCGCGCAGACTCGGGCAAACGGGCGATCAGCAGACGTGCGGATTCCAAATCTCTCTACAAGGACAGGTGGGCGTTGTCGTCGCAAGTGGTGGTGCTTGCGGTGCTAGTCAAATAGTGCGTGTGGTGGGCGTGCGGCCGTCAACGAGAGCAAGCGAGCGAGCGTCTTCCTGCGCGTTCGCGTCTTCCGTTCTTTTGTGATTCTCTTTCTCAGCGAGAACTGTCGTCGTCGGCTTCGTTGACACGTGTTTTATCCAATCAGAAGCGATCTTCTGGATTAATCACCCTTTTAATGTCCAATCACGAGCGGCGATTGTGCAAACGGAGCATTTTTTTCTTGTGGAGAGTGAAAGTCAGATGACGATGTGTCTGCGACGCTTCGCATCCAGCATTCTACATGAGGCGGCGACTCGTGCATGTGATCATTCCTCTCTTGCTGCTCATCAAGACCAGGTGCGTCTGTCCGATTGCCTTTTGTCATAGAACGACGGCGAAGTCCTCCGTTCGACCGAGTGTCAGTGTGAAGAAGCGGCGCGAGAGAGCATTGTTAAGACGAGGGGATTGTCTACAGCACGTGCTCGTGTTTCTTCCTACGTGTGCACTTGCTCCGTATACGATTGCCCCGCTGCCCCAAGTCGCTGATCAAGCAAGCGTGACGCGCGACGCACGTCCCGAAGAGAAGAGACACCAGCACCGGCGACTGAACGAAGCACGGAAACCCACAGTCGACGGCAGCTGTGTCTGGCAAGGCCACAACCACCATGGCTCTAGCGCACAGAACCACGCAGCCGACTCGGGCTCATGCCCATGTCGGTGCTTAGTCCTCCCACCTTCTTCGAGCTTCCCAGACGTCTGACCGTAAAGACACGCACCGCCACCACTGCTGTGCCATCCGCCGCGCATTACCCTTTGCAGCAACGCACTCGACCGCCAGGTCGCTCGCTTGCGAAGCGCGACTGAGCGCAAGAGCTCCAGTACGCTCCGCTCCCTATTCACACAAGTGTCCTCGCGACTTACTCGAGCTGTCAAACCGCGACGGGTCCCAGGGCGCGGCGTCTTTGCAACGCCGAACGCGAGCGAACACCTTGCCGTGTTTGGTTTAAAGTGCTGCGACGCGGGCTTGAAGTGGCTGGGCGACGGCTGATGCAGGAGCCGAACAATCGGCCTGATGTGTCTCTAACAAACGAAAAGGGGCGTGCGACCTGGCGACGCGATCACTCACGAACCTCTGCGCCGCCTCGCACGCTGAGATTCCGCCAGCTGTGAGTCACCGGCTTGGGCGTTCGCAAAGGTGCTGATCGTGGCCAGAATCCAATTCCCCAGCTCAAGAGCACACGAGCGAACCAAGAGAGAAAGAGAAAAATCATGATTGCCACGCGAAGCTTCAACGACCTGCTCTCAGCCAAGGGCTGGAGCCCACCATCCAAGTACATGGAGCCTTTTAGCTCCACGCCGCCACCCACCGGACTCAAGCAGAAAGCCGTGAGCATGCTGGAGCTGTTTGCGCACCGCCCTTCAAGATCGCGCTCGTCGTCATGTGTCGTGGACGAAGACATTGCCAGCAGCCCATTGCGTGGTGTGCCATACCACCGACACCAGCATTCTTCGTCGACGGCGACGGGCAAGCACCTCAAGAAGTGCGCGAGCGCTGGCGCCAAGACGCTCAACGGCTGGGGCATGGTGCCCGTGCTCAATGAGCTCGCGCAGCACTCATCGTTCTACCACAGCCCGATGCGCACGCGGCGCGCGTCGCAGTGTGTTTGCCTCAACTGCGAGCGGCTGTTCTTCCGCCACCTGAGCACCGTCGAGGCCGCGGACTTTTGCAGCCTCGACTGCCAGGCCTCCCACGCGTATCACCACGACGTGCAGGACGCGATCGACACGCAGCTGGAGCTGAGCGACTCGGCCGCCAGTGACTGGAGCAGCGCCGAGAGCTGCAGCAGTCTCGCGAGCTTCTCGTCATGACACCGACTTGTAAAGCTCTTGTTAGGAAAAGGTTATGTATCGCTATCAATAGAAATTGTTATGTGTGGCATCCTGACTCATGAGCGTGTGACCAGTTGTAACAACAGAGAGAGAGATGATTGTGGACGTGAGCAAGGAAAACTGCATCCGCGCCGCTGCTGCTGACGGCGATGGGTGTGCGCTGGACGAGGCGACCACCGAGGTTGCTAACAAGATGCCGTTCGCTCACTTTCTAGAAGAGCGTCACTCGACGTCTGGCCACGTGGGCGTCGTACAGACTCTGCTCTCGCGTAACATGCGGAACTACGTGGGAGCAGCTGCACTGGATGCTTCCTGAGCGTCGCCATCGACGAAGACTACTTCGATACCGTCGAGTGTCTGCTCACCCACAGTGTTGGTGCCAATAGCACAGTGGGCGACCCGTCTGCGCTCTGCAAAGCCGCCGGCTCGGGTCACTCGAGATGGCGCAAGCACTGGTCGCACATGGCGCGAACGTGAAGGATCACCATGAAATCACGGGTCGGACGGCACTGCATGAGCCCACGAGGCAGGGCCGTGTGGACACGGCGGCCTTCCTGCTCACGAGCGGCGGGGACTTCAACTGTCAGGATCACACGCTGCGCGAGTCGTCGTTGCTCTCGGCCGTCAAGAAGAGCAACCGCTGCGTCGTGCGCTTCCTCATCGACACTGGCGCGCAGCTGGACGTGACGAGTGTGTTTGGCAGCACGGCGCTGCACGTGGCGAACGTTGAGGGCCGACGTGAGATCCAGCAGATGCTGTAGGCTGCTGGCGCCGCAGTGCTCGAGATCCCAAGGACCCCACGACGATGAACAAGGAATGATGCATCGGAAGGCAGGCGTAGTTATGCAAAATAATACATTAGTCTTCATTCTCGTTCCGGTTCTCTACCCAGTCGTTCACGAGACAAGAGGCGCTCCAGTCGCGCTTCTTTCAGTTCGGCTATTCGATCTGCGTGAGTTCTACAGCGCGTGCTCGGTAGCTGGCTGTTGCGCCTCCGCCTCGTCGACAGCATCCTCCGCGGCGACGTAGCGGCCGTGGTGCAGCATGTGGTCGTGGAAGGCCATGGAGCTCAGCAGCAGCACGACGACCGCGGCCTGGCCGTACAGGCGCGTGTGCATGATCTGCTGCGAGCGCGCGATCGCGTGGTTGGTCGACTGGTACGCAAAGATGCCGCCCACGAGCGGCACGCCGATGCCCATGAGCATGCGGTACGGGTGGTCATACACGAAGTTCGCGAAGCGGTGGTGCACCGGGAGGCTGTGGCTCGAGTTTACTTGGGTGCTCACGTAGTTCGGGTCAAGCGTCTGCAGATACAGCTCCGGGTTGCGCGCACCATGGAGGATGCGCTTCTCCGCGACGATCGTGAACGCACCCAGGAAGGACGAGACCACAAGCGCCCACTTGCCGCTCACGCCCAGACGCGTGCGGAACGCCGTCCAGTGCGTGTTGGCCGTGTACACGCCCGTGGCCGCGATCGCCGCAGCCAGCGCGCCGGCCTTGACGCCGCTCTTGTACGCGTGCATGGAGATGACATCGCGTCGTTCGTTGGCGTCCATCATGGCGGCGGATTTCTGCATGGTGCTGAGTGGTGGTGTGGTTGAGTCTTGCTGGAGTCTTGCGGGTGGCAGTGAATTGCAAAGTGAGCGTCCTGTTCACACGATCATGGGCGTGAGTCGCTCACGTCCGCTGCTCAAATCTCGGCATGCGATGCCCTCATCATACCTCATCAAAATCGACCTCATCAATAGTAGCCATCGAGCTCATGCGTCTCTATGAATCAGAATTCTCGTGTTTTAGCCAATCGCTGATTTTTTCAATGTTACAGGCCAATGAAACCACTTTACAATTCCTTTTCTGCTAATGGAATGCGTTCGAAATATTTCGTGTCTTTGTCCCAGCAAAACGCAATGTTGAAGCATATTGAAGCTGTCTAGCGCAACTCAATCTTTACCCAGCTTAACGTATACTGTGGTATACTCCGTATAGTTAGTGGAGCCAGCAAATAACACGGGGTAGCACATGTAGTTACCATCTCTACAGAGCTTCGCGCATTGAACGTCAATAACTGACACCTGGATATGCACTGCAGCTGTCACGAAGATTTCAGCAATTCTCGTCGCTCACTTTCGTTACTTGATCGAGATGTATCATTTCAGCCTCTGTCGATTGTTGGCTCGCTTGCTGATGCAAACAGCCGGCTATACAGCATTGATAGATATTATCATCAGAGATTATCAGCATGTACTTGTATAGTGCACGTATAGTCAAGGTGTAGCGAGACTCATGTTGAAGCAGCATGCGACGCTCCACAATGCGTCCCACATCAGGCCTGCGTATTTGCATATTGCCGTGTCGCACAAATCTATTTTTTGGCTGCCGAAGGAGCTTAAGTTTTGTAAATATCCTGATAAATCACATATTTCATTGAGCGGAGGCTGAAGCCTGAACCCTGAAGAAGTCAGGGAGGTCGGTCAGGCGCGAGGTCAGGCGCGTAACTTGATTATGAAATCGCGCAAATGGACCCAACAAAACGAAATCGTGCCATGTCCGTCCTTGCGTCGACGACGACGACGACGCGCTGTCCATTCCGCTGGTGGAGTTTTCCGCCGATGGAGTTCAAGACTGACTTGTTTGGTGGATCTAACTTGATGGATGGATGGGTGCAACAGCAGGTTGTGCCTGACCTCGTCCGAACTTTCGGTTCAAGTGCCTGACCTCCTTCGAAAGCTGCTTGAGAGCATTTTTTTTCGCCAAATAAGTACTTGTTGCAAAGTGCGAAATAAATATTTTTGGCAAGTCCAGAATCCTTCAAGTGTACAGTGGTATTTCAAATAAGTACGATTAAAAAAGTCAGCATGTACCGTAATCCTCGAGTCAATTGTCGTGTTCAGGTAATTGTCGTATCGCGATTTTAACCAATCAATAGGGTGCATTGTAAAACACTTCACAACACGAGTTATTTGTCGCATCGTCATAAAACCAATAATTTGCGATTGTCGACTGCAGAGGCGGATGCAGTCGGCAAGTCATTAAGAGCAAAGCAAATGGCAGGAGA
>JAASFV010000298.1:0-27196 GCA_023334015.1 Globisporangium paddicum
CATGCCGTGTATCTCTACCGATTTTTGGCTAATCAACACACTTGAAACGTGTCTAAAATCGGCGTTCTCCAACGATGATTGGCTATGAATATGAAATCTGACAGGTGACTGGAACCATGAAAACCTAGCCCTAAGGGCCACTATTATGGCAGTGAGACTAATTGCGGTGACCACTGTACTAGTTCTTCGAGACATCAGACCAACAAATAACCCTTGCCCTATTGATAAATAAAAAAAGTCATCAACAACTCACGCAAAAAATCTTTTGGATTCCCAAAAATTATTTGTTGCGAGCTTTTAAGTCTGATCTGCTGTCTCTTCGTCATACTCGCCAATGCCTTGCTCGCCTTTGCCATTTGCACTTAACAGTTGAACGCTCAGCAAATCAACAAGTAAGCCTTCAGAGATTAACTCCTCTGGCTGTGGTTCAATATGAGCTTTTACAAAACCATTCTGAATTGTCGACGAGCTCAATCTGCCCAGCTATCCATGATCCATTGCACAATCTTCTCACGACCTGCACCAACCAGCTTGAACGTATTTTGACTTCTGACTGCTGTTCCTTCTCTTTGTGCGCTTGCATCTGCTTTGCCAAATCCTGGGTCCATTGGCCATGCAAAAAACGACCTGAATGCTCGATTCCACGCAACATCACCTGGCTGACAGATCGACATGTGCCTTGATGGCACCTTCAAAAGCCCACGTCGATAGACTTCGCGTATTCTAAAACGTCAGAAATCCAGTGTCCACATAAATCATTCAGCAGCAGCAGCATGGGTACCTGCATCTCGAAGCGCTTGCTGAAGAAGTGCTTGAAAAAAATCTGTGACAGCGACGCGTTCCATCAAGCAGCCTTGCTGCCGTGTATCTGAATGCCACGCACTCGCTGTATTGCTGCCACTTCTTTCCACACAAAGGAGTCGAAACAGTGACACTCTTGCTGGCTCTGACTGTCATGCTTAAAATTGTTGCTCGCGGGCTTTTCATAACCAGAAAGGGCAGGTACTTGTTTTCAACATCAATACAATGATATACGTACTTTACCCACTGTGTATTGTCGATCCCATCGAGCGCCCTATGCGCGAATGCTTCCACTTCAGTCAGCGAGAAATTCTTGTTGTTGTTGGCCACATAGCGCTTGATCTGTGACCACACCATCTCGATCAGGTTGAGCTCGAGATGGCCGACAGGAAGGAAAATGATTTCGCGCCCAAAATTTCGCGCGAGAATTGCTGCTTGGAAGACGGACATCGGCTTGTTGCGTCAGCAGAGATCGGCGAGCTCCACTCGCGCCAGGTGCATCATATCTTCGACTGATGTTGCTCCATTCGCATCGATGCCTTTGTCGCGTAGCCACTCGCAGAACTGCAGCTTGCTGAACGCCGATTTCGCTAGCTTTGGTTCTTCAGTCAGAATTGTGTGGTACGTTGCTCTGTTGAGTACAAGAACAGAGCCTGCGGGAACGGCTGGGAGCACTCACCTTTCCAGCTAATCGAAAAAGACGCTGGAATTTATCTCTGAATGGTAGTCGGACTCCTTCAGTGCTTTCTTTCCCCTGAAGATCAGCTTTGCGCCATCCACAAACCCACTGCTGCTCCCGATGTGGCAGACGATTGGCCTATCATATTTGCGTTGCGTGGATTTGAGACCTCCACTTCCTTCTGACTCCAGCCACACGACTGCAGGAGTCATGTTCTTGTTGACCCAGGTCTTGTCCTGGTAGAAGAGCTGGCGGTTCTGCAGACGGAACTCCCTGATTTGGCGGGTGTACTTGATTCTCTGGGTAGCGATCACGATGTTCTCCTTGAAATGCTGGTAGTAAGAGCGCTTCTTGCCGTGCATGTAGCCCACCTCGTCCGTGAGGAACCTGTGCAGGGTGGCTCTGCTCCACGTCTACTGCATGGCTCAGGATCAGTGGCAAGCTTCCGCAGTAGCGTGTTCAGCGTAGCATGATCCTTAGCCACATACATATCTAGGATCACTTCACGCACAACAGACAGAAATGACAGCGGGACGTCCATTGAACGGTCCTTCTCTGTCTGATTGTCAAATACATCACCATTGTTCAGCTTCTTTTGGATCTTGATGATACTTCGCTGGCTGATGCCGAAGCAAGTCGCAATGCGCTCGAGTGGACGCGTCACTTGTATACACGACTTCTCTTTCATTTCACGCTTAAAGTACTCTCTGCACTCGTTAACAGTAGCGGCGTAGTCATGCGATATGATGGGGTATTTACGCTTGCGCTTGCTATTTGCTGTTGCTTCATCGGCTTCCTTCATGTTCGCGATCACGCTGTAAAGGCTCCATCCAACAAAACCAACCAAACGAAATTGCAAAAGAAAGCTGTGGATCTCCTCTTTTTAACCGATAGCGCAGCACCATGTCATTATCTCATTTGGTTGCGTTACAAGAGCATAAATAGGCAGGTCTTGAATAAAAATATCCAGTTGGCTTATTAACTGAGCCAGACTTTAGTGTGATTTCTTTCCGAAGCAGCAAGCAGGAGCTGCTGGCCGTACAGGCTGTCAATTTTGCGTCATTCATTGATTCATAGCTTTGCCAAGAAAGAACATGGAGATACAAGATATATTTGCACGCACAGTTCGCACACTAACTCACAGATATTACAATACTCAGCTGATACTGCTCACATTCGCTTTCAGTAGGGAGCACGCCACTCAAGCGGCGTCGAGGAAATCGTCGTCCATTAAATTTTCCTCTTTATCGTCGTCGTCCACGGTGAACAAGGGAGCCACTTAGCCGCAAGCTCGTCGAGCTTTGGGCATATACTCTTCTTCTTCTTCTTGGTGGTTAATGAGCTTGTCGGCGGGTATGCTCATCTTCGATAAGCAACCAACATCAGATCAGTTCGTGGTGATGCTCATATACGGATAGATGCGAGTTTAGCAGGCACACGCGGCTGCAGATCAATAGGAACATCAGTGATACACACACAATATGAAGACGTTAGCTATCAAGCCGGCCCGATGCCCAAGCTTCCTCGCGCGCTGCACAAAGGCGTACTCGCGATCCACGACACCAAGTGCACCATGTTGCTCATAGCGGCCACGTGCACGTTCGACCTCAAGGCCTAGAGCGCCGCGAATGACTTCACACGAGTGTGGTAAATCCACAAGCAAAAAATTTGAGCCGAGATCCGAAGCGCCCCGACGTAGATTGATCGTTCGAGATCGCTCTACCGGCGTGGGAAAATAAAAGTTCTTGCGAGGAAGGCGGTCGCGGGGGCGTGGCCTCACGGAGATAATTCGATCTGCAAGACCACGCGGTTGTACCTGCCCGGACGCACAGTATCCCGCAGAGATACTTCGATTCACGGGGTTACGAGGTTGTGTATGGTGCGCACATCGAACCGATGTTTCTCGCTCGCCACGCGCACATTGGACATTGAGACGAACAGCGAGCACATACGCAACTGATTCGTTGTCGCGCTCCGGTACTGATGGACAAGGTGCAGGAGAAAGCCGCGGCGCTCAAGCGCGAGAAGCTGAGAAGCAGCTCAAGCTGTTCCACGAGCTCTGTGGCGGCATCAGAATCGCCAACATCTCCCAATCGTCAGGCCCACTCGCGGCTGTGAATGAATGAAGAAGAGGAAAACAAAACGTCAGCCAACAATTTTCTCATTTCTAACAAGCAGCTCCAGAAATGCATAACAAGAGACACAAATAATCTGGTCAACGCTTCTCAGTCATTCATTTGTTGTACTTACTGAACGACGGCAACTGATGGGTGTGTTGAGCTGTTGCAGCTGATAGCTCAGATGCAATTGCGTTGGCTGCCGTCGCCAGGGCTGTGTAGTGCAGAATATCGCGCTGGGTCTTCATCCACTCCTCGATCTTCATCCATTCCCCCGCGTGCGTTCGCGATGCGCGTCTCCATGATCTGCGTGAGCGTCAGCTGGTGATCTTGCTCAACGATCTCCAGTTGGCCGTTGCTGAGCACGCCCAGATCACTCCCTGGCGCCAAGAACAATGCTTTAAGGTCCACGATCTCGGCGTTCAGGATCGAGCGCGAGCTTCATGTCGTCGAGTAGGACTCAGTTGACGTCAAGAGGGCTTCTTTTGAATCCGCTTTTATTCCGCAAATAATCCTCTACCGGAGGCGTTTGTAGGTTTTCGATTACACTTGATCAAAGTTTGGAAAATACGAGCGCCGATTTTTTGTCCGCTCGAGTGACCATCACTCCTTCGATAAATTTCCTGAAAAATCAAATAAAATGGTATTTTATTTTTCATGTTTATCTTAGCAAACCGCCGATTTTAACCGGTTAACAAAATCGGTTGATTAGATACGATTCAATATGGCTCCTATTTTGGGGTCCAAATTTTGGATCCCCTCTTATTTTCGGTTCAGAATGCGCGCTGAAAATGGAAGAAAACCAGGGTTAGGAAACCATCATTACAAACGACGCAGATGCAAAGAACCCGTACCTGCGAGGACCGCAGCACCAAAGCCATTGTCGATGTTCACAACTCCGACCCCAGGCGAGCACGCGTTCAGCATCGTTAGCAGCGGCGCGAGCCCCCCGAACGCCGCACCGTAGCTGTAGCAGAAATACACATACACATATGAATTCAAGATGTACAACACAAAAGTCTTCGGGCAACCGCAGGCGCTCACCCCACGCTCGTCGGCACTGCGATCACCGGGTTTTCAGTTAATCCGCCCTGTTGCACACAAGAACCCACAAGCTCAGATCTAAGAGCACGAAAGCTAGCTCCACCTGAGAACCGTATCGTAAGAGCACGTACGACGACGCCAGGGAGCGCTCCGTCCATGCCAGCGACGCAGATCGCCACGTCCGACTCGTGCAACACGTGCTGGTTGCGCAGCAGGCGGTGGATGCCTGCGACGCCCACGTCGTACAGGCGCGTCACACGGAAACCTGCAAGCTCTGCAGTCCATCAACCCGCGGACATTTTCAGTAAGGAAATCATCAAACGGTTAACCGATTGCACCATTGAAGGCAGTGCCGAACCGAGTGTGATGGCAGCTTCTTCCGCGACTGGGAGGTCCGACGTGCCCGCGCACAAGACGCTCGCAATGCCCTGCTTCTGGTGCGTCTCCTTAGTGGGCTTGGCCAGGTCTCTCGACGCCAAAATGCGCGCTGTCGGGTAATAAAAGAACTCGAGCTCCTACGAAAGGCCCACGTGTTAATTTATTAGTCCATCCGCCACTAGAGACATCGTTAAAAGCATGCGCACACACCGGTGCCACGTTGCTCCGGATCACATCGACGCTCTCGGGCGCCACGCGAGTCGCCATGACGTTCGCGTCCATGCCCTTGCGCACCATGAGCTCCATGATGTGCGCCACCTGAGCACTCGTCTTGCCCTCGGCGTAGACGACCTCGGGGAAGCCCGTGCGCGCAAAGCGGTGGGTGTCGATCTTGGCGTAGCCACCCACGTCCTCGTACTCGAGCGTCTGGCACTGCGCCGCAGCAGTCGTAGGCGACACCTGCTCACACACAGAAGAACGTGTAATAATATGTTGAAAATGCCATATTGGTCGGCAGCCATGCGAGGCGGATACCTTTCCGGCAGCCACTTGCTCGAGCAAACGCAGCAGCTGCGTGGAGGTGTTGCTGCTTGAGGAGCTCGAGAGCAAGCGAGTGCTGCACCAGGAGCGCACTGCGCGTGGCGCCAGCTGCCGCGACGCTCCGACAGCGCTTCTCGCATACATCTTGGCTGTTAAAATGCCGATTTCGGACCTCTCTGTGTGCGCATTCGGCTTTTAGACCTAATTTAGCAGGTTACACTGTTAATATAAGCTAAAGGCCCGATCGAATTAGAATTCATTGCGCGATTGTGTCCACAGCGAGAGAGCAATGACAACGTCCCCCTCTGCGCAGGCGCAGGGCTCGGACAGCAGCTCCGACTCCGAGTTGCAGGACGATTCGGTGTGTGCGCAGCTGCTTCCACCGCCCCACGCGTCCCCAGCAGAGCAGGAGCTGGGCCACAAGCGCATCAAGCTCAAGCCAAATACCGCAGTGCAAGGACCGTCATGCAACTCGGCCGACTCGGCGTGTGCACGTTGCGCCTTGCTGGAAGAGAAGCTCCACACGCTGAAGCGAGAGAATGACGCGCTGCGAGAGCAGCTGACGTATATGCAGAGTGACAGTGCGTCCGACACGACGAGCGAGCCCAAACCTACAACCGAACTGACCTCGTCCGATACAGACAACAACGACGTGTCTCCAGCACAACCACCACCGCCAGTGAACGCATACTCGCCCATGACGCGCTCCGAGCTCGAGCGCTACGGTCGCCAGATGCTCGTGAAGGAGTTTGGCGGTGTCAAGAGCCAGCTCGCGCTGCGCAATGCGCGGGTGCTGGTCGTTGGCGTCGGCGGCCTGGGCTCGCCCGTGGCGTTATACCTGGCGGCCATGGGCGTTGGCCGCCTTGGGCTCGTGGACGATGACCGCGTCGAGTACTCCAACTTGCACCGGCAGGTAATCCACGACGAGTCGACGCTGCAGGAAACCAAGGTGGCGTCCGCAATCAAGCGGCTCGCCATGCTGAATTCGGACGTCCACTGTGAAGCGTATCCGATCCGGTTACACGGCACAAACGCACTGGAGCTGGTGACCCAGTACGACATCGTTGTTGACGCGTCCGACAACATGGCGACGCGCTACCTGGTGAATGACGCGTGCGCGGTGGCTCGCAAGCCGCTCGTATCGGGCAGCGCACTCGGACTCGAGGGCCAAGTCACCGTGTTTACTTTTACCGACGAAGCGTCCGCGTACGGCTGCTACCGCTGTCTGTATCCAAAGCCACAGCCATCGGCAACAGCGATGAGCTGCTCAGAAAACGGCGTCGTGGGCGTCGTGCCTGGAGTCATCGGTTGCCTGCAGGCCATGGAGACAGTTAAGGTGCTCACCGGTATGGGCGAGCCGCTCGTGGGTGTCCAGTGCTTCTACGACGCGTACGACGGGCAGTTCCGACGGCTCAAGATCGGGACAAAGCGCAGACGCGACTGTGCTGCGTGCAGTCCTATTGCAAGGCTCCAGTTTGCCTCATCGCCATCATCGACATCTCTGCGCACGGAGCAGGTCGTGTGCGCTCTCGATGCCGCTGCTGCAACAGTCTCGCTGGCGCCAGCAAACAGGATCAGCGCCAAGGACTTTGGAGCTTTCCGCACGAGCCACAACAGTACAAGCAGCTACGTACTGATCGACACGCGCTCTCGCAACCAATTCGACATAGTGCACTTTCCTGAGGCCGTGCACATGCCGTTTGATAACTTTGTCAAGCAGCAGCAGCAACTTTGTGGAGAGTCCGATTCACTGGTTGACCAATTTCTGCCTCGACCGACCTCCTCTAAGACCTCTAAGACCTCTGAAAGCGACCACCGCACGTTTGTGATCTGTCGCCGGGGCATCGACTCGATGGTCGTCGCGCAGTGGCTCGTGACGAACGGCGTCGCGAATGTCCAGAATGTCGACGGCGGCTACACCGAGTACGCGCGCTCGGTGGACCCGGCGTTTCCAATGTATTGACTGATCAAGCACAAGAACCTTGGTAAATTGTGTTGTAAAAGTGTAGCTTTATGTGTATGAAAATGGTTGTGTAATCGCTCATACTATGTGTGGTATCAATAGCTCAAGAGCCCCTCGTTCAGCGCGTGGTAGTCCACGCTCTTGCGCTCGCGGCGTGACCGCTTGCTCGTCGAGTTCGTGTCGTCATCGCCAGTCTGATCAGCTGTCGGTTCGCCGTCATTACCAGCTTTGCGGGGCTTTGTCTTTGCCTCTGGGACGTAGTCTTCATCGTCACTCTCAACTTCGCCATCAAGAGCTCCACGTGCATCCTCAGCAGCTCCAGTTGCACCGCCATCCTCAGCCTCTTCGTCGCTGTCGGCCTTGCCGGCAAACATGGCGTCGTTGAGCTCGCGGTAGTTGACCTGCGTACGCTTGCGCTTGCCGTGCAGGATGAGCTTCGGGTCGCTCACCACCGCGTCATCCATGTCACCAGTTGGGTTATTATGCTCGCGAGCTTGCGCACAGGCGATCGCTGCGAGCACTTGGTCGCGCGCAAGCAGCTCCATCGTGTCATTGTAGTATACCACTTGCCACTGCTCACGGTCTTCAAGTTCGTCGACAACAACGCCAAACACAACTGCTCCTGTTGCGAGATCGACGATTTTGGCAGCTCGCTGGCCGAGAAGAGCGTTCATGTGCGGTGCCATCGGCGTCGTTTGCTTCAGTTTGCTGTTCGAGCGCATGGAACGACTATCAAAAGAAACACACAACAATAGAGAATAAGAATGACCGAAGAATGAATGGACACCATCGACCGAGAGATAACCAAGCCCTACCTGTTGGGGTCGATCACGTCCGTCTTGCGCAGATATGTGAGCTCCTGGTCGCTGATCTTGCCCTCGTCTGCATCCACTTGGAGCTCGTCGGCACTATGTTCCCCAGGTGCAGACTCGTCATCCTCAGCGAGATCGCTATCTTCCGACTCGTCCTCACTCGCATCATCCTCAGCGTCGTCCACAAAGTCCTCATCTTCGTCTTCATCCTCTTCATCATCGCCACCATTCACGCCATGCTGTTCCTCTTGATCCAGTTCGGGAAAGAGCTCTCCGACTGTGTCGTAGGTCGTCCCGAACGCCGAGTTGATGAGCTTGAGCGAGTTGAAGACCGCGAGGCATACCTCGCAGTACCAGTGCTCGTCACCCACGGGAATATCCTGCGTCTTGAGCCACGGGCGCTGGCACTGTTGGTGGTACGCGCGTTGGCAGCCGTCGCTGTCACAGATGAGGATGTCGTTGTCCTCGTCCGCGTCCGTACTACCGCAGCGCGAGCAGTAAATGTCCTCGGGCTGTAGCGCGAGCTGCAGCTCATCAGCCACGGCCGAGGTTGCGAGCTGCGGGTACTGCGTGTCGCTGGCGTTCGTGCGCTGAAGCTCCGCGAGCGTATTGAGCACTGCGCGCTTGTCCTGCAGGATCTTGCTCTCCGCGTTCTCGAGCTCCTTGCTGGGCTTGAGCTTCTCGCGACTCGCGCGGCGCCAGCCTTCGGCCGCGTACGCCTCCATGAACGCCAGGTGGTACCGCAGGCGCTTCACCTGTGTGTAGACAGAGGTGTCAGACACCATTGCCACTACTCAGCTGGTTGTAACAAATAATGAGATGGGATCAGACCTGGCCTCGGATCCGGCCCTCGAGCTTCTTGTACTCGGGTGTGCCCGTCTCCTGCGTCGCGCTCTCCGCATCCTCGGAGACAAACTCATCCACTTGCTGCTTTTGCATCATAGTCCTGGCGGAGCGAGCCTTTGGGGGCTTGACAGATCGCCCTGGGCTCTTTTTAGTCACTGCCGTTGAGTTACCATTCTGAGCGCCTATTGGTGGCGGTGGAGGTGCTGCTGCACCGGCTGCTTTTTTGTTTGCTCCTGCACGATTGCGCACTGGCGTGGTCGGAGAGTACACAGTGCGCGCCTTGCGCTCACGTTGCGCGCGTGGCACGGGCTCGCTGACGGCACTGCTGGTTGGCAAAGGTACAAGAAGGAGATCAATGTAAATAGAGTGGCGGAGTGAGATCGCAGATTCATAGATCCACAGACAAACAGCAAAGACTGAAGACAGGTGCCTACATGTTGAGAGTGCTGGTGCCAGCATTAGACCCCACTTGGGCATCTGTTGCGGCCGCAGTTGGCGCTTTGGTTGCTGACTTTTTTGGCATCGCGACACTTCTGTAGCTCTTCACCCTTCACCTTGAAAAAAATAGCCCTAAAGAGAAGTGTCGATTAGGAAAATCAGTCACAACAAGTCAGGTGACCATGAGCCCCAGCAGCATGTCGAATTGGTGCTAATGGACCCTGTGACTGCTGCTTGAGGCTCTGTGTCCATGGGCGCCACTGCCATTGCCACCAGCCATTGCGTTGTCTACACGCACATACCCGAGAAGTAACTTCCTGCCGAGAGCTCTTTTTGACAAGTCAGGGTCGCAAAAGGCAAGTTTGTCGCACAAAAAAAGCGAATTTATAGCGAAGGTCACTATTCGAAGAGAGTGACGTGACGCATTAAGTTTACTTTAACTACAGTAATAGTCAGCTATACTATCAGAAATAATTATTATAGACGCCTGTATTTTCTAAATGACCAAAATAACATGTAGCCATGTTGGAAATGGCTACACTGTCCGTAACGCGCCATACAGGGGACACACATGGAAGCTGTCGTAACGCAAGTGAATAAACACTCACTACATGTGGAGCACTGGGAGCGACGGGACCTGGTTCAAGCTCATCCGTGAACCTTCGCCACGCGTCAGCTTGGTACTATTCCGACTGGGCTTCGAGCGCTGACGCTGTTGCTGTTTGTATCCGCCCAGCAGAGGCAACACGACTGCATTCACAGCTTCTTTCCTCTGCTGAACGCGCTGGAGCTGCTCCATCTTATCCGGATATTTCTCCCAGAGCACCTTCTGCTGCTGTCTGCGCATTTGCTCTCGAGTCTGGTGGAAAACCAGTACGAGCTGATCTAATTCCCGCCTTTGTCGTGTTCTCAAAAGCGACTGGCAGACTCTGTGAATCTGTACAAGCACAGCTTTGCGGTATTGATGGACGCGGAACGCTCGCTGGATCATGCAGGCCGCGCGCAGACGATGCAGACGGAACAGGAACAGCCGCGTCGAGCGCTGTAGTCGAGCGCGGCACTTCTCGACGTACGCTAAGTACACCACGTGCCGCCGATACGCTCGCTGGAAGACCAAGGCCGCCGCGATCTGCTTCTTTAGCAGCCACACAAGCAGTTTGGCGCGCTCCAGCTGGTTGGCGGCGTTCGCGATGACCTCCAGGATCTTCTTCACGCGCTGTCTCGCTAGGAAGCCGCGCACGATCTTCTCGACTTGTGTCGCGGCTCGGTGCCACGCTCTCAGCAGCTGCTCTTGTGCTCCAAGCAGCTCTAGAGTGCGCCTTTCAACCACGTCGCCAAAGCCATCGAGCTCCTTGTGAGTCCAGAGGTGTCGGTGGCGATCGCAGGCGTCAAAGTCTCGATTAGAAGACCTCGCTGGGAGGTACAACAGCGGCTTAGCTGTAACAAAGCGGTTCCTTTCAGGTAACAACAAGGTTAAACGCTGGTGTCAATAAGAGTAAACACATAAGTGAGAGGGAAGCTATCGTAGGACTGAGTGTATAGCATAACTCACCATGCGCTGAGGCTGCCCTTGAAGGCGTCCGCCTGCGAGGCGCGTTGCTTGTACTCATGAGTGTAGATCTCCAGCTCATGCGCTTGGGGCTCTACAGGCTCACCAAGAACCTTGTCAGCCATTCCCGTGAACTATTTGACAGAGTGTAACCTGGTAACTGTGATCGTGACTTGAGCTCTTGGCCTTGGACGTATTTATAGGGAAAATGGCTGCCATTCATTTCCTCTCGTCTGATCAGCTCCTCATGCCTGGATCTGAGCAGCGAGCACTCGCTTGGCTTTCAACGAGGGCTTGGCTGGTAGACGCATTAATCACTGCTAGCATTCCATACAGCGAACTTACTCACGTGAACGGGCGGTGATCATGAACCGCGGCTCTCATGCTGGCTTCTGCACCTTCGACGAGCGCAATGCTGGCGGCCGGTTCCAGACGCAAGCGGAGCTCAAGCACTTCAAGCACGTGCTCGCGACCACGCGGTCCACGGTCGACCGCGGCGAGAAAGGTGCAGCTGGGTCTCCTTTATAACTTACTCTGTCATAAATGCTAACAAACATTGGTCAACCAGAGGACGAGATCCAGTCCGAAAGCCCAACGTACGTGATGATCATTTGGCTCTTACTGAGACCTTTGCGTACATGTAATGCTGACTCACCGAGAGAGACGCCGACTGATGAGCTCTATCAGGAAGCGCCGCAGCGAGACGCTGAGCACGTTTGCGCGCCGCATGAAGAGCGAGCGCGACGCCCACGAGCACCGCATCACCAACATGAACCGCCGGATCACTGACTACCACAACAAAGTATTTTGCAGATCAGTCAGTCTGTAGCTCCTCAGAGATCCTCACTCAAGTGCATGGTGTATGCTGCTGGCAGGAAGACGACCGACTCCATGCAAGCACCGTCACGACCAACTTCCCAGCGATGCACCCGTCCACACAGAAAATCTCGCCTGGGATCGCCATCCGCATTCGCTCGTACGTCCAGCTTGATTAAGTCCACATCCCAATGCAAAACTAAACCTCTGGTGTACTCTGATGTCAACCTACCTTGCAGTCCCAAGCCACCTAACACACTGGTGATGAGCAAGCGCTCGCCGCTATTAGCCAATCATTCCCGAGACGGCTCACCGCTGCCCTGGAAGCTCAGTGGTGACGACTCACTCCACTACGCGGACAAGAAGGACCGCGACCTCTACTGCGACGCACTGTTGCAGTACATTCGCCAGCAGCGCAATGACGCGTCTCTGAATCACGCGAACGCTGAAAATGACGAGGACGAGGACGACGAGTCGCAACCTGCTGCGCCGCCTTCAGTGAAGCCACTGCCACTCGGCTGGGAGGAGAAGACGGACGCCAAGGGCCGCGCGTTCTTCGTGGATCACATCAACCGCCTCACGACCTGGACAGATCCACGGCAGACACTGGCGTCAACAGCGCCTCGGAGCCCAAGTTTCTCGAGTGGCGGGGCGAGTCGAGGCCACCACTCGAACCTCTCACAGCTAGGAGCTCAAGTGCTGCTCGAGTGAATCAAGGAGGTCCAGTCATTCAGTCAGCAGCTCACTTAGTATCAAGGAATATGAACGACGTATCGATTCGAGAGTACCTAGTTGAAACTCGCTTCGATTTCTCTGTTGATTTTTCATGAAGTCAAGAGATGAAATCACGAAGTCGACGTCAATGATAAATCGAGAGTAGGTGATAAAATTGGTTGATAAAAATGATGGATACGCCTCCCATTCTTCAGACTTAGTGCTTCCCAAGCGCGTGCAGGAAGCCCTTGTTGTGCTCCACGGCGTTTTTCGTCGCCACGCGGTCGTAGACGCGCAGCCACTCGGAGTTCTTGCTACTCGAGAGTTCGGGCTTCGCGCTGCGCTTGGAGAAAGCCTCGAGCGAGATCCGCGCCAGGCTCGAGAGGTGCTCGGCCTGCACGCGCGCCTTCTTGAGCTCCACGGCGGCATCCTGCACTTCCTTCTGCGCCTCCTTGACATCGTCGATCGTATGGCGACGGCGCACTGCAAGATCCGTGGGCAATCCGTGCGCGTGGTGGAACGAGCCATGTACCAGCAGCACGGGCAATGTCTCGTGCTCGTGAACTTTTGCCAAGAAGAGCGAGATGTGGCCACGCGGGTCCTTCTTCGCCTGCACGCGCGCCAGCAGGTACTTGCTCAGTAGCTCGGGCGCGTGGATCTTCGGGTGCGTGCTGAGGCCGTGCGTCTGCAGCTTGTGGTCCTCGAGGCCGAGGACTTTCAGCAAACTTCGGAGATCGACCTGGATCGGGGATAGTTTCTTTACAGCCAAACAAGAAGTCATTGTGTATGAGCCAAAGTATGCCACATATCAGATGACACCATGGATATGACAGATTCGTACCTCATTCGACTGTTGCTGGAACGCAGTGATCGTGACGCAGTTGGCGCCGACGTCTTCATAAATACAGAGCTCAAGGGTCTCGTTGATCCGCCAAAAGAGCTTCGTGCCATCGTAGATCACACGTCGCTGGTGCGATACCTTCGGTGAGCTGCTCGCTCCGAGCAAGAGGCGATCGTTGGGTACGCTGCCGCCCTCCAGAGCAGCCTTGTGGAGCGGGGAGAAGTTGACGTGGTCCAGCAACTTCTGCGCCGAGCGCACCGAGATCTTGCACACCTCACTTTTTCAAATACACAAGTAGAAGTGAGCTTAAAGCAGCAATGCCCAGTAACATGAAGAAAATAGGCACATACCACGTAAATGTTGGCAAGTCTGGGCTTTCAGGCGCGCTGTCTTGCAGCAGCTTGCTGTTGTTCATACTTCCTGGCGAAGCAGATGCAAAAGATCAAGGCAGACGTGAATGCTGAGTGCCAGAGATGGCTTCACTGGGCCGAGCTTTGACGTCTTCGCGTTCTCCTTTCCGTCCTTGCTTCAGGCTTACTCTGTAGTCTTGTCGAGCGCTCTGTATGATCCAAGAAGGCAGACAAGACGAGAGCGGTGTGAGGCCGTCATCAGGAATCTATTCCTGCATGCGAGACCAGAAGGACGTGGATACGAGCACGCACTCTTCATTTACAAAAACTCCACATACCTCGTTTGCTCGTGATCTCGCTTCCACTATAATTAGCGGTCGATGCGAGTCCGAAGCCTCGTCAAACCCGTTCGTTGCACCCGCGTTTATCAGCCGTGACAACCTTCTGCATCGCACGAGAGCGACCTGTTGCGACTCGAGTGACTGCGCACGCTCGTCGAGGACGAGCTGGAGACTACGCTGACCGCCAGCGAGCTCCTTGGCGTGCTCGACACGAGCTTCAGGGGCACGATCAAGGTATGTCGAGCCGAGAGCTGAGCATAAGGTCCTTGCGTTTCGGAGGCCAATCAACTGGTGTTGCTGCATGTGAATGATTCATTTCAGTAGAGATTTAATGTTAACGATATTGAAAGGTAGCAATTTGGTGATTGTGTTTGTCTCCATCACGCCATTGGTTGTGTATGCAATTATCCATTCTCTAGTGGCTCTCAGCACTCCCTAGCCTACTCGGCAGTGACAGCATCAGCAACTGGCGCCGCGGCGTCGGCCTCAGGCAGGTCGCGCTGCGCTCGCTCAGCCTCGCGGGCCTTCTTGGCGACCTGCACAGCCTCGCTCACCTGCGCGTCGAAAAGCTTGAGCTCCTTCATGGCCGAGAGGATCACGACCGCGTCCGCCTTGGTGGCCATCGCGTTCACCGAGTTGCGTCCGCGCCACACGACAATGTTCATAATCTTCTCCCTGCACATATTCAAACAATTCACAGTGTCAATGAACGTCAGACAACCATTTTGTAGCCATATCATTCCCCCAGCAACTGCAACAAACGTACTCGACAAGCGACCGCGGGTTCTCCAGCGAGCACGAGATGCTGCCGATCGGCGCGTCCTCAAAGATCTTCCTGGTCGTGGCGTCGAACTCGTCAAAGTCCATGAGGTCGCCGAGGCGCTCGAGCAACATCTGGAAATCGTTCTTCGAGACCGTAATCTTGCGCTTCGTGATGCACGGCAGCACGTGCGGCAGGCCCGCCTGACACAGGCGGTACACGAGGCCGCCGCCGCTCGACTCGGTGCGCTCAAAGAGCTTGAGACCCGTGTACACGACCTTGAATTTCTTGGCCTTCATCTCCTCGATGAGCTCATTCGTGATGCTCTTGGTCACAAACGTCACCGACTTGGACTCGTCCGAGCGCGTGAACAGTTGCGCGCCCGAGAACGGCGCCGTGATGCCAAAGTGCTCCTGGATCGTCGCCCACTGCTTCTGGTCCAGCGCCACGTATGCCTCGCCCTTCTGCTGCTGCTGGCGGCGCTCCTGGCGGTTCATGCGCGGCGGTCGCGCGTCCTTGCTGACAACCGCCGCACCAGTGGCCTCATCCTTGAGCTCCTCCGTCTCGACAGCAGCCTCAGCCTTGACTTCAGTGACCTCTTCAGCCTCAGTCTTCACTTCAGTGACGTCGTCAGTCTCAGCTTCGACTTCCTCGACAGCAGCCGCGCCATCCGTTGGCTCCTTTGGCGCACGGTGCTTCTTGCCCACACGCTTCTCTGGCTCCTGCTCCTCAGGCGTCGGCGCCGTCTTCTTGAACAGGCAGATGAAGAACCCACCAGTGTTCTATACAAATAAGATAACCAACCAACATCAACAACAGAGTTAGATATGCTATACCACCACCAACGCAAGGAGCCAATCAACGCCACTGTACCTCGTCTTGTGGCACGCAGCGCATGCAGCGGTAGAGGTTGAACGCAGCCGTCTCGTCCGCCGTGGGCGGGAACATGGTCGGCGTGATCTTGTTCTTGCCGCGCTGCTTCTCGTTCGCCTCCACAAAGTGCTCGTAGGACGTGTACTCAGCATGGCTCGAGCCCATGACCTTCCACGTCGAAACGCCTGCTCGACGCTTAAGGAGCGGCAGGCGGTCCGCAACGTCGACGAGCTCCAGCGCGCCCTTGGACCAGCGCAGCAGCTCGGCGACGATCGCCTCGTTCTCCAGTGGGTTGAACGTGCACGTCGAGTAGCACATGTAGCCGCCAACCTTGAGCAGTGCCGCGCCGCGCTTCGAGATCTCGACCTGCAGCGGGTGCAGCGCGATGCCGTTCTTGGCGTCCCACTGCTTCCAGATGATTGGGTTCTTGCGCAGCGTGCCATCGCCACTGCACGGCGCGTCACAGAGGATGCGGTCAAAGAAGCCCTCAGCCTTGAGCTCGGGTGCGCCGACGTACGGGATGTGCTGCGCCTCGTGGCACGTCACAAGTAGCGCGGGCGATCCGATGCGCTTGGACTGGTGCACGAGCATATACGCGCGCTTGAGGTCAATGTCGTTCGCCATGACCATGCCCGTGGGCGTCTCGCCCGTCACGTGCTCCTGCGCGTGGAGCGACTCGAGGAGCTGCGACGTCTTGGAGCCGGGCGCGGCGCACATGTCGAGCACCTTGTGGTGCGGCTCGACACCGAGGATGAGCGGCGGGATCATGCTCACGGCCTCCTGGCGCGTGGTCGAGCCGCTGTCCGTGAGCTGCACGAGCCACTTCTGGAACTCGGCGAGGATCGGCAGCTTGCGCACCTTGCGGCGCTCGACAGACCATTGGAAGCCCTTCTCGTCCGGGTACCACGGCATGGTGGCGATCGGCGCGATCTCCTCCTCGTCCAGCACGAGGCCGTCAAACTTGAACTCGGTCGCAATGCGCTCACGAATCCTATCAACAAGCACAACGACAACCATCAGATGAACGAATCAAGTTGGGCTATGGAGAGTGTGTAAAATACGAGACGTACCGTTCAGCGAATGGACACGAGTTGTTGATGCGGAAGGTCGTCGGCAGCGGGGTCCCAAGGAACTTCATGAACGTGTCCCATTCGGCCTCTGGCACCACGCCCTGCGCCTGCAGCATACACAACATACACACAATAGTGAGCAACCGGTACTTCACACACATACACAAACACACAGAGAGTGAGTGGCGCCTGGGTTACCTTGTAGTACTTGATGAAGTTGTCGTTCGTGTAGACCCACTCGGAGAAGCCGTTCTCGTCGCGCTTGTCGACCCAGCCGCCCGTGGCCGCATCCGCGACCGCGTCTCTCGCTTGGCGCGACTTCTTGGAGAAGTTGCCGCCCTTGTTGCGCGAGTCCTTGCGTCCGCGCTTGCCCATGGTCGCTGCTCTGTGTTGCTGCTCTGGTGCGAATGGCAATTGAGCTCCTGGACATTTTCACTGGTCAAGAACAACATTTTGACCTTGTTCAAAATAATACAAGTTAACACTTGGAAGTTGGAAACAAATTTCGACAGCATTATGAATGTTCAAAATCATGTCGATATGAGTTTCACTATGGCTTCACCAATACGGCGGACATCCAGGAGGCTGCATGAGCACATGAAGAGGTACGAGGCCGCATGAACCCTCTGTTGAGATATAATACGGGTGTTACTATTAATATACTTAGAAAGAGGGTGTTTGGATACGGTCGTGTCCATGGGCAGCCAGCCAGTCGTCTCTATGCGAGCACGGCGGCGCAGACCGACACGTCGTCTCGCTTGCCCTGGCGCTTGTGGGCGAACGCGAGCAGGTTGGACGCGCTGTAGAACGCGAGCTGGCGCACGCGGTTCTCCTTCGCAAACATGGGCCGCGTGATCTCGAAGGCCGGGATGTTCTGGCACTTTTGGCTGAACGTCTCGAACTCCTCTGGGTTGACGCTGTTGTTCGTCTTGAGCTCCTCCATGGCCTCGCGGCAAAAGCCCGCGGCCGAGACGGCGAATGGGATGTAGTCGTCGCAGTTGGTGAACGTGTTCTTGGCCATCTGCACCGTCTTCTTGGCGATCTCCTCGGCGTTCTCGGGGCACGGCTCGACGCACGCGACCACCTGGTCTACGTACAGGTTGTCGTGCACGCCGTCAGAGAAGACCATGCACACGTCGCCGGCCTCGTACTTGCATGTCTGGATGTGCACGTCGCCTGTGTAGTTGATCGTCTTGTTGTTCGAGACGACCGCAGGCACGTTGAAGTCGTAGATGATTGAGTCACTCTCAAACACGACCTTGTTGCTGCGCATGAGCACGCACTTGCAGTCACCGATCGTGTACACGTACATCTGCTGCGTCGACTCGTCACAGTAGACGACCGTGAGCGTCGAGTCAAGGCGTCCCTTGCGCTTCGTGGCGCGGCGCGCGCTCTTCGTAGCGCTCTGGATCGTGGCCGTGAAGTCGGCGAGCTTCATGGGCTCTTCGCGCGCGCGCTTGCGCAGCTTGCCGAGCGCCGAGAGCGTTTCGGAGACGAGCAGCCGCGCGAGCACACCCGAGGCCTTCATCGTGCCGGAGACGCCGTCTGCAATCACCATGTAGCCTGGTCCGTAGCCGACGGCGTCGTCGCCGTGGTAGCTGTGCGCAGCTGAGCCGACGGACGCGAAGCACGAGCCGGCCGTCGACTGGTTGCCATTGCCATCGCCGTCGACTGGGGGCTTGCAGTTGCGCATCCTCGAGAGAATATACTGGAGTGTCATTTGCCGACAGGGTCTGTCTTGTGCTGGTGGCGTGTGGATGGTGAGAGAGAGAGAGAGAGAGATACAGAGAAAGGAGCTCGTCGCTCGTGCGCGAGAATCCAGTCGCCGCGGAAAGGAACGCAAGCGGCGTACGGCTGGAGCTTTCTTGATGGGGCGGGCGTCTCGGCGGCGGCGTTTCCCAGAGTGTGACTGACTGCGCTGCTGCTGGTTGGACCTGCTGGTGGTGTTATGGATATTACGAGACGTTACGGCCAGACTGAAGTTGCGCAGACTGTGGTAAAGGCGGTGCCAATGAGGATGCTGCTGCCACTGACCGAACGATCGCAGAATCGGGATGTGTGTGGGACTGATTTCAGCTCATTATGGTTTTCATTCCCTGTTTATTTAGCATATGCCTTTTTACATGTCGTTTCTAATACATCTGTAGTAAGAAGTGCTTTAAAAAAAGATCGCGTCAATATGATTTACCTGATAACACAGGTGGATCATCTTCTTTTATGCACGCGATTGCCAGTTCGACGAAGCTGACTGGACGGAGTGATCCATGAATTACTCACACTTCCCATTTTCAGCCAATCACGCACGCTTTCCATCGATTTAACAGCATTTGATTGGTAAAAAAACTGTTCAAGTGGGACGTGCGGTGTGTGGTGGTAAACTCGCGTCAGGAGGAAATCCAACCTCGCCGGCCGTGTTCACAAGCAACAACAAGAGCAATCCCGAGCCCTGCACCAGCACAGCACAGCTGAGCGCGTTTGACAGAAATCTCCACGTGCTCGCGCCTCTTGTTGGGCAAGAGGCAGCCTTTGACCAACAGCCACTTTCTTTCCAAAAATTGCTTCTATATTTGGACTGGGCATCTGCCAAACAAAGGACGGATCCGAAACCAAAAGCTGCAGTTTCAGCAGGAGAAACTGACGTCACACCGCAACTGAAACCATGAAAACAAACTGAATGGGTTCTAGTCACTTGACGTCTGACGAGTGAGGGAGACGAGAGCTTTTCACGTGGGCGTGTGGCAATCATCGCTGGTTGTGCCGTCGTCCAGCAGCAAGCAGCATGCGCCATGCGCCATTGAGCTGTGTGGCAGCGCTCAGCACGACAACATAGGCGTGGGGAGGTTCTCTGAAGGTTGCAGCAGTGGACTGCCAAGTTGAAGTTGACCCGACTCATTTCGGCAAATCAGGTTTTCGTTACGCGTAGCTCTTCGCCTAGCGGCCATCCTGTGGCGTTTACCTGTGTCTATGTGTGCGTGTGCGTGTGTGTGTGTATATTATGGATCAACGCATTTCTTCTGAGTGTGTGCCGATGGTCAAACTTGAGCTCCATTACTGCATGTAGCAATGCAACCACGACTCAACAATACACAATCTGCACAACTACTAACGCTCAACAAGCGAGCAAACACAATGATCGCCTTTCGATCGACTACATGAGCGAGCAAGACATGCCGCTGGGGTTCGTGTTGATCTCAGCATCGTACTTCTTGTCATAGCCCTCGCTCGTCTCGCCTTCGTCGTCCATCTGCATGTTAAACCAAACATTCAATCAGTCTTCAGTTTCACCCCAACCAACCAAAGCCAACCAGCCAACCAATTTCAAACCTCACCTCCTCCAATACAGCTTCGTCACTCTCACGCTGATCCTTATCACCGGACAGCGTCACTGGCTCAGGAGCTGGCTCCTCGCGCACAACCTCTTCGCGCACAATAGTCGTGGTCACAGTGGTTGTCCCGATACGCTGTACAGCCGTGATCGCAGTCTCGGCCGCTCGACTGACCGTCGCTGGCGCTCTCAACAGCCGCTGGCTCGTGTGAACTCGCATTGTTGCATCCCCAGTGCGCCTGTTCTGCAGTCCAACACGCACGAAGAACGTCCGCAGCACCTGCACAGCATCATAGAGGTCACAATACATACCCAGCTGAGCAAAGTCTAGTCTACCCCATGATAAAAAGAAACTCGTACCTCGTGAACTGGTTGGCTGAGCTGTCCACAGAGCGCCGCATACTCGCCCATCACCAGATCCCAGACTGAGCTGGGGAGCAGGTCCTTTCGATCCTCCCACAGGTGGCACTGGGCCTCAGCGATTGCCTGCATCGTCGTGGTCGCCTTCTCGCGCACCGCTTGGAGCTCGCAGATGGCCAATTCCATCTCGCGCTGATTGATCGGTGCCTCGCTGCCAAAGTAGTCCATGCGAGTCTCTAGCTCACGCACTTTCTTAATCTCTATGTGCTGCGCCTTGGCTCGCTGCGTCGAGAGGAAGTCGAAGCGAGTTTGCAGTGCACGAGCGAGCAATGGCACGCACTCCGTCAGAGCCTGGTAGGCTCGCTCGGTGAAAGCCTGGTGCGAAGACGCGTAGACCTCCGCTGTCATCTATCATCAACAAGATACGTTAAAGCAGGTGCTACCAAAGAACCCAGCAGGGACGGGACAGCACGTACCTTGAGCGATCGCTCTCGCCGCTGCTTCACGTGGGTCATCAGCTCCACCAAGCTCTGGTGCTTTGCCAGCTTCACTTGAGCTCGGGCGTGTCGATACATGGCTCGACGCAGGTTCTTCGCGCTCTGGGCTCGGAGATAGCGCTGCCACGAGATGTTGGTGTCGCTGCAGCGCATGATGTACTCGAAGGCGTTGATCTCGGCGCTGGCGCTGGTCTCACCGCGCGCAAACAGTTGATCGCTGTATTCCAGGATGAGTCGGCAGATCTGCAGCGCGGACAGCTCATTCACGTGGCGTGCGTGGTCACGTGCTTTCTCGCAAGACGCCAGACGAAAAACAGAGCGGCTGAGTTTCTTAGCCGTTCGGTGGGTCCGGCGATTCAGTGTCTGCAGCACCAGCATCCGGTATTCATCGTTCGCTCGATGTTCTCCTTCGAGCCGCTCCATGCGCTCCAAGAGCGATGAGCACTCGCTGGTGATTCTGTCCGCTGTCGCTGTTGCGACTTGCGAGCGCTCTCTGGCGCTCGAGGACCTCGCGCTGGGTTGCTCAAGAAAGCTGTTGGGGTCTGGAAACCCAGGCTCGTCGTCGACCTGAGCAAATGGCTTTGGATAGCACCACAGTTGAGTCTGAATAGTGCTGTTATTGGTAACAACATAATACATGTTGTGACGTACCAGCTCGTCGTTGTTGTCGACTCTGGGCAGCAGTGACAGGATCTCGACAAGCGCCGACGCGCATCTGCGTTTGCGCTTGAAGTTCTCCATGGACTCCTTATCGCTGTCGCTGTTGGGGTGGTGTCGCAGCCACTCGGCGACGCGGTCACATGCCGTGACCATGAGCTGCGTGGTCTCCATCGATCCAGAGACGCCGAGCTGCTGCCACACTCGCGTGGTCCACGAAAGTGAGTTGAGATCACTACCTGAGCCACTGTTGGCGATCGATGGTGACGGTTGTGGGGCTGACTGACCCAATCTCTCAACGCGGGCAAGGATGGCTTCGACGATGATCCGCCTGGCGTCTGGCTTGGTAGACGGGTTCTCTCTCTTATCAGCTGAGGCTTGCTGCTCAGGTGGATTCTCTAGAATGATGAAGTCTTCATCGTCTTCTTCGTCACCGCCGCTCTCGCCGTTCTCCTCACTCTCGCTTGTCTTCTCCTCTTTGCCACTCAATCGCTTTTCACTGCAGCGCCGCTTCTTGCTGGGGCTCGACGAATGCGAGGGGCTCTCTGCGTCGTCAGTCGCCCCCTGTGGAAGTGGCGCGAAGGCGCGCTTTCCACACGCAGTCTTGCTGCTCTGCTGGCTGTCGCTCGACCTCTTCTCGCTGTCAGTGGTAGCAATGGCTTCAGCATCAGCAGCTCTGATGTTCTCCATCTATCTCGAGTCGCGCAGAGTCGTGGGCTCGGAACTGTACGCCGCACCAACTTGCTGGGCGAAATGCCGAATGAAGAGCGTAGAGAAGCCTCCAAGATGACAGTTAGATGCCCAATGCATTGCATACACCTCTCAACTGCCTCATTTACGTCTGAGACCAGAGATGACCGCCTGTCCTCTTGTTGAGACGCAAACAAAATCTGTTCATGAACAACATGGTCGACAGTGTTAAGTGGACACAATACGACAAACAACTTGGCCTGGACGATTTCCCGGCCTCTTCACTTGTAATTCACTATGTGAACCGCGCTGCGAACAGCGCTCCTGAAGACAACCCGCAGCGGCCAGCTCCTCTCCTGTGCGCACGAGTTGAACAGGTACGTCGCCCGAGTCCAGTCGCCTTCTCGAGCCTTACACTCCAGAGCCACACGCTTCATCTCCGGCGACCACTTGGTGTATCGAACGCAGTCTGTCTCGTTCCACCATCGCCGGAGTACTTCCTTCACTGACACGTATGACCGCTTCGGCCACTTCTTTTGGCGCACCGCGGGCGTTCCACACCAAGGACGCCATGTCCACACTAGGCTTTTTCCCGAGTTAGTGTGAACAACTTCAATACGTTGGTATGAGCTCGAAACATTTGGGCAGCACTTCAATTTGCAAAGAGCTTGAGTGCGGAAACAAGATGAGCCCGCGCCAAGAACGACGCTTGCCGCTGCCTCGCTGTCTACCGCTCGTAAGGAAGTGCGTCAACCGCTGTGGTGAGCGCCTCGTGTTTACTCGTCGGCTGAAGGTCGCGTACGTTGTGCGTCGCCTCAGCAAACCGCTCGCTAGCCAATAACGCACAGAAGAAGGTGTTCCATTTACAGTTAGCCTCACGATGAACTGCGAACGGATCAGGCCCCTGAGCGATACACACGGAGGGTGAGAGTGGGCGAGCCCTTCAAGACGAGCTTCTCAGTAACGCCTCGTCGCCCACTCGACTGTATCTGCCTTTGTGTGGTTCTGTCTCGAATCTAACTGCCTGAGCTAATGCAGTCCGCGGATCTCCACAAGACGCAGTCGCCAAGAGGACCAAGCACGTCATCTCTCCGTCTCCAGGGACAAATGAGACAGCTGGTGTCGCTGGTGCCTGTGCAAGTGTGTACTCGTGTGAGAAGCGCGCGTTAGCACGATCACCATGCGTTGCGGTCGACGCCGCTATGAACTCGCCATCGTCAGCGAGCCCGAACAGGAAGCGGCGTTGCTGTGAATAGCGCTTAATTGGCGCCGGGCGAGGAAAGTAAATGCAACGACAAGGGCGAGAGCGCTCCGGCTACGTCTCAGCACAGCATAGCAGCAGAGAGAGAGAGCGAAGACCGTTATAACTGGAGTGGCGACGTCGCGATTCCAAGCGCAACAGCTACTGGTCAACGCGATCGAAGACCTGCGCCAGAATCGTGCCTCAAGCGCTGTAAGCCGAGTCAGCAATGTTTTCGATCTGTTCCGTGTATCGAGCAACTCAGCGATTTTCCACCAGCTCGACCTGACCTGCGACGCAATGGCAGCGTGGCTGAAGGAATTTGAAGAGCGTGAGGTGGAGAAGCACAAGTGCGACGCTATTGGAGATTCTATTCCAAGCTGCCAAGATCTGATATTGCCGAAAAACTGGTAAGTCCAAGTCAAAGCTCAAGTTCCCTTTCCAAACGATAGTTGTACAGGAATACTGACTGAGAGAATTGTGTGTGTGGCTGAGCAAATACGCGCGTCGTGCATCACAGCCGAGTGTTCACCGTGCTTTGAGAGATGCGCCTGGTTCGACAGCGCTCAAAAGGAGAATTTCAGATACCACATTGGAGTGCGTCAGTATGTCCAGGACCTACACAGGACTCTGTTAGAAATGGTCACTCAATGCGGTGCCGAGCAGCATAGTCGTGTATGCATAGTTAGTGATGCACGGCAGATGAAGCAAAGGCAGTCAAAGAAGTTGCTAGCCCTCCAGCGCAAGCGTCATGACGAATTGTGTGCTGGTGGAGAGAACGAGTATTGTGCCGAGCTCCAGGCGCAGTTGGAAGTGCTCAGCTCAGACAACGTGGACGTGGTGGCGCTGCTGCGGTCGCGAACTGAGTGCGACGCGAAAGTCTCTCAATGTGTTCACAGCATGCAGAAGACAATGATGGAGCTCGCGTTCAGCAAGAGCGCGATGGACCTGTTTGACAAAGTTCGCGAATGTCGAAAGAAGCCGCTTCGGGTGAGCCATTGCGCTATTGGGCTGTTTGTTGAGATGGATTGCGGTACTTATGTATTATCTTGTGATTTCGTTGTGTGTAGAATGCACTGGGAAGCTTCGAAGGCGCTCGCTTTGCGTCGGACCAGCGTGCAACAGCTGCACTCCGAGCCTTCATCCCGATTTTGGCGACTGCGCTGTAGTAATACTTCGAGTTCCACTCGATACGACCGGAGCGGGCAAAGAAAAAGGCGAAACAACTGGAGGAAGAGCTGGATATCGATGTCGAATACTTTGGCGACTCGGCGCCAATGAGCAAGGAAGACAGTGAGAAGCGCATTAGCGAGCTCGTCCGTGTCTCGAGCTAATTGACGCAACTGATACTTCAGGTAGCGGAATCGCAGCGTCAGTTCTGGGAAGGCAAGAAGGACGCGCTCTCCCATCAAGTGTGCTGCGTGCTCCTGTTCGAGTTTGATAAGTTGTGGAAACAGCTGCGCAGTCCCACTCACGATGTACGTTGGAAGATGTGCTTTGTTGCTTGGTTGTATAGTGCTATGGGATGCTGATATGATGTATGTGACTGTTGCAGGTAATGCAAACGGCAGTGGCTAGCATGCAGTTCGTTCTTTCTGACTCAGTCAACCGAGCTGACTTTAACGTGGTGCAGGCCGCAGTGAATGCATGCACCCCACCGTCGATGTTTCCGACGCCACCGAGCCAAGCGTGTCGGTGAGCTGCGTGACCTTGGTCGGTGGCATCTATTCGATTCTGCCAACGACCACGGCGCCATGTTCGCGACCATTATCGGCCGAAGTTACAGACCTGCCGCCTCTAAATACGTTCCCAACTTCCTCTTCGAGTTTCAGCGATGAAGTGAGAGATCTTGATCCAGCACGAGCAGCATCGAACGCTGCAACTCTGTTCACGATATCAACGTCAAAAGCTCCAGGGATGCC
The DNA here is from genome assembly GCA_023334015.1 of Globisporangium paddicum. NCBI lineage: Eukaryota > Oomycota > Peronosporomycetes > Pythiales > Pythiaceae > Globisporangium > Globisporangium paddicum. The sequence continues at coordinate 25,624 of JAASFV010000298.1, forward strand.
GAGGCCAGCGATGGAACCATTGGCGGTGCGAGCACCAGTCCCCGATGGCCCAGTCACGTCGCCAGACGCCGCTCTTACGACCAGCGCACCATCCTCTGAGCCATCTACCAACCGACGAGTCGTCGCTTGGAGAACTCGCTGCCTGGGCTTTAACTGGACTTTTACAGTGTGAACGTAATGCCCACATTGTAACTTGTCGTGGTGGAGATTGCATCCGGAAGAGAAGGAAGCAGTGCTTCGCTTTTACGATGAGGAACGCAGCCGAACGAAGCACGCAAGCGATCTCGCAGATGCTGAGAAGGTCTCAGGAAATGTCTGTATGTCCGTGATCTATATCAAGTATCAAGAGCTTTGCGCGCTCAAGAACTGGCAGATGCAGACAAAAAGAGCCGTCAAATACTTTGTGTGCAACTGGCGAAGAAAATCGAAGAGCACGATGAACAACACTTGGCACCCCGAGGAAGCGCGTGGCGATCAAGTGCAGACAGCAAGTAAGCAACATGCAACAGACCTCCTTAACACACGTGCGAGGGTGAACAACTGAGTGGAGCGGACGATATACGTGATGGCTTATATGCTTCAAAGAGAGAACCAGTAGGTTTCACTCTGTTGGAGACCTCGCGTGCTCTTGTTTATCTATTTGACTTTGAAAGGCATTTCCTTGCACTTGATCGAATTGTAGCAGTTGTCGACACTGACACCGCACTGCAACAGTGCCATTGATCACTTGTTGCTCGATGGACAACATTGACGTTGAAGTTGCAACCCAGCAGCAGCAAGCGAGTGATGGTAGGGAATGAAATGGATACATTTGAGGTTGCGCGACGGTTGCTTCAATGGTAGCGAGGAGCTCCACAATGAGCCCAAACCTGCGACAGAGCTCAGCTGCTGCGTATCTCGCGTGGCTCGTGCTCGTACTGTTGTGCTTTTCAAATGCATGGTCAGAGCTCTGCCAGCACTTCAGACTCGTCAATCATATGTCGGTATATCAGTGGAGTTCGCAGATCTGGAAACCGTTGATACACACAGTCCTGAAAATAGTGTGTCGACTGCGTTTTATCCACCCTCTTCAGTGCTGGATTTTCACTCTTCATTGCTGGTTTCTCACCAAGATGACAGACAGAAGAGAAGAGATGCATCCAGATTCGGAGCCTCAACTCCAAGTTCGCAGTTGTCCACGGCCTCGCGATCTGCTATATCTTCTGGCGCGCTCGACCAAGAAGAACGCGATGTGTGCATGCTGCTGATATGGACACTCGCAATGAAGGCGCTGCGTGGGGGATTCTTCGCCGTCGGTTTGTGAGAGCCATGCTGACCACAGGTATGCGATGGGACCAGTACATTAGGTGTCGGGTCATACAAGCTCCTGGTCTTGATCGAAGCCACACTGCAGGTCTTCCAGGCCTTCAAGCTCAGTCACTTGGTCCCCACCCTTTCTTTGGAAACGGCTCGATTGACGATTTAGCCTTCTGTTCTCAATTGCCATTTGACACTACTATCTAACTTATTGTACAATGTGTCGCAGTGCTGGGGGTGACGAGTCAGTGCGTGTGTCCGAAGATGCTGCGGATGA